>PVJS01017937.1:0-35531 GCA_004027185.1 Glis glis | reverse complement strand
GAGAGAGAGAGAGAGACAGACAGACAGACAGACAGAGCGAGAGCTGAGGCTGGCCGCGAACCTGGATCCTCCAGTCTCCGCCTCCCAAAGTACTGGGATTACAAGCGTGCGCCACCACGCCCGGCAAATGCCTCCTCTTTTGAGCAACTTCCTCTGATCTGTTCTCTCCTAGTCCACAAATTCCAAGCCAGAATTCATATTTCCATGCTATGAATATCTATAACAAATTTTCTGCTTTTGTAACTTAAAAAAATCACACACATCCCTTTTGCTGTTGTCTCTGGCTAAACTCTCAATGGCCTAAGGGCGAGAGCTTTATTTTTGCTGATTATTTCATTTCTAGATCCTCTTTAGTCTCTAGTTTGATGTTTATGTATAATAACTACACAATTGACTTACTATTGAGTGAATCAGTGCTCAGTATGTAATGGCAGATACAAAAAGTCAGATATGTACATATGACACATGTTATTTCAACTGGCAAATTTTAACTTCTGTGAAATATAACAGCACTCATGAGATTAGATACATTTCAAGAAATTCACAGTAGTTGCTAGGTGATAGTGACTGGGCTTTCTGTTTTTCATCTTTGGGAAGTTACCTTAGCACAACCTGTTTCTGTAAAATTTATTGGGTTGTATCACTAAATATATTCTCCAGGGACTTAGATGCAGTGTAGAAACCCTTAGTGTACGTGGGATTATCACAGGTAGGAAGAGAAAAATAAGTTTCTTGTCAAAACACAGCTGCCAGGGAAAAAAAAAGCAATATAATGCAATTTCAAAGTGGTGACAGAAGACAGAGTAAGCACGATTGTGAAGAAAATCTTGGATTGTGTCTTGGGCTACAGTTTTCTGGAAAAGCAATATAGGATTTCCTTTTTTTTTTTTGGTATTGGGGATTGAACGCAGAGGCATTACACCCCCAGCTCTATTTTATTTTTATTTATTTATTTATTTATTTATTTATTTTTTGTTGTACCGGGGATTTAACCCAGGGGCATTCTACCTCCAGGCTACACCCCCAGCCCTATTTTTTATTCTTTATTTTGAAACAGGGTCTCACTAAGTTGTGGAGGGCCTCACTAAGTAGCTGAGGCTGGCCGTGAACCTGTGATCCTCCTATGTCAGCCTCCCAAGTACTGGGATTACAAGCATGCACCACCACGCCTGGCTTTATTTTTTATTTTTAAATAGGGTCTCACTAGGTTGCTGAGAGTCTCACTACGCTGCTATCCTCGAATCTGCGATCCTCCTGTCTCAGCCTTCCAAGTACTGGGATTACAGGTGTGCCCCACCATGCCCACCTTACAATATAAGATCTTTAACCCTAAATTGAGACCAGTCCTTCTTTATGGAAATGGAACCATGGGCCACATATGAACAGAAAAGACTCAAAAGTGTCTCATCTTATTTTTATTGTGAAGTGGGCTTTGCTATAGAGATCACTGACTTTGAACTACTCTTCTGGTTATTCTGGTTGTCTTTTTTTTTTTTCTATTTGATGAAACTATTATTTTAGAGAGTGATGGGGTTTTCTTTATCTTGTCTCCATTTTGCATTCTATGTATTTATTTACTTAGTAGCTCCATGGCATAGTCTATGCTTTGATAGAAACCATCCTGGTCCCTGACGGGCTTGAAGAAGAAATGAAGAGAATGCACAGAGAATGCCTTTAGACAAGAACACGGTGTAGAGTGGGCAAAATCCAGGCTGTGGGTGGATTAGTCACAGGGCTTAGAGGAAGCGTTCTGTTGCAAAGATAATGGATCTTTGCTTCCTGAATGAGCCATTCAGGAGGAACCATTGCCAGATTACTAAATTTTCCTGAATAAGATTTTTCCAGAGGCACATACCTGTATATTAATTTGTGTGGGGGCTTTGTTTGAATCAACCTTTCCAACTTTACAACTTTTAATTTATTTATGTCTTAGGAAGAGGATATTGGAAGCTTTTTTCTTCTGCAGAAGGTATCAAATTAAAACATGGTTATTTTTGCCAGTGTGTGTTAATAAAATCCAGCTATGCTGCTAAAAAATAGAAAGCATCAATGCTGGTTATACGTTTTAAGAGAAACAACCTCTTCCCTTCTCTAAGTGTATTTCTTAACTAGAGCTTTAAGAATTAATCTTCAACAACGTGTGTTGTCACAAGGAGTAATCAGGCTTGAGCTTTATAAGCCTGTCACCTTTGTACTTCTGCCCTGCACACTGCTTGTGTGCAGAGTCAAACAAGACCCTGTGCAGTTTTTTAATTAAAATAAGCTTGAGTTGCCACTTGGTGAACTCCCTGGTTTTCGAATAAAACATATATTTTGAATTTTGGGATGCAAATGTGACTATATAATCCTGTCTATCCTAATCAATTATTTGAAGCTGAATTAAAACATATATTCCTACTATTCCTGGCTAGAGCATCTATCAGAGGTTATTGATTATGTCTGAACCATGTATTAAGTGTGATAGTAATTTTTAACCCAGACTGCTCAGTCCCCTGGAAGATTGACAGGGAACTACACTATCTTGGAGGTTGTCTTTTGGAAGGTTGTATAGTTTGTCCACACGAACATTAACTGCAGTTTTAGAAAAGCCCAGACCCTGAGTCCTTGACAGAGCACACGCAGTGTGACAATATTCACTTTTGTGCTTCTAAGAGCAAAACAGACAATGATAGCTTAGTTTCTTGCAGAGCACATATAAATTAAAATCTTGTAAATTTCCACTTTGGGCTCCCTCATGCACTGTGTGCAGGGATATAAGTTCTGGTCTCTACCAGACATGTACTTGTCTGGTAGGGGAGACAAGAGCTGTCAGCACAGGTTCCTGTAAGACCAGGACAGCCTCACATGAGCAGAACTGACCAAAAGTACCTGACACAGTAAGCAGCAGCTGCTTTTCTAGCTGAGAGGATCAATGGCTTCAGGAACTGTGGTTTTGAGATGGTTTCTGAAGGATGTATTGACAAATACTATGGGGGGAGAAAACATGGAAGTGGAAACACGCTCCTTGGACTGAGGTCTGAGTTAGACTGTGAGGACACACACAGTGTTTATGGCATCCTGCGTGAAGAAGGGACATTTCTTAGGTGTGGGCAGCAGGAGTCACACTGCCGCCTCCCTCCCCTCTGTTGCTTCTTAGTGGGGGAATAAAGGGAAGGAGAGGAGACGTTGATCTTACCCCACCGTCCTCTATTTTGTGTCTCCTTTACTTTCCCACTTGCTATTTTCAGATGGTGAAGACGTTATAAAGAATAGACAAGGGAAGAGGACTGGGACGAGTGGGTCAAAAAACCTGCAGAATAGCACGGGAGCTCTGGCCATACTGCTCTTCTTCCTACTTCCTGTTTCAGTGTCCTCTCCTTTTTCAAGGCTTGGCAGACTCCACTGTAGGAAAAAGCAAGGAAAGGGTGTCCAGGGGAGTTGCTATAGCTGACCATTAATGTTCCATCAGCCTATAAACATATGAGATTAAAGAACATAGATTGAGTTTTGTGTGTGTGCAGAAAATAAAGATGTAATACTGTATTATAATTGATGTATTAAATAATCTTAGCCGGGCATGGTGGCGCATGCTTATAATCCCAGTACTTGGGAGGCTGTGACCGGAGGATCCGGGTTTACTGCCAGCCTACTTAGTGAGGCCCTCTGCAACTTAGTGAGACCCTGTTTCAAAATAAAGAATAAAAAATAGGGCTGGGGGTGTAGCTTGGAGGTAGAATGCCCCCTGGGTTCAATTCCCAGTACTGCAAAAAACAAAAACAAAAACAAACAAAAATAAATAAATAAAATAATCTTGATGGACCCTAACTGTAGTTATTCCATGTCCCCATCAAAATCAACAATTAAAAATTTTATACCTATAAGTTATATGGGATAATCTTTAACACAGTAGGTTTTTTTTTAAATTAAGAGATGGAGCCAGGCGTGGTGGTGCATGCTTGTAATCCCAGTACTTTGGGAGGCGGAGACCGGAGGATCGGGGTTCGCGGCCAACCTCAGCGTGCATGCGCGCGCGCACGATCAATTGATCGATCGATCCATCGATCTCTCTCTCCTCTCTCTCTCTCTCTCTCTCTCTCTCTCTCTCTTTCTCTCTCTCTCCCTAGTGAGGCCCTCTGCAACTTCGTGAGACCCGGTTTCAAAATTAAAGCATAAAAAAAATAGGGCCGGGGGTGTCGTGTGGAGGTAGAACGCCCCTGCGTTCAATCCCCGGTACCGCAAAAAATAAACAAATAAATAAATAAATTAAGAGATGGGGAGATTTATTTTTTTATGTTTTTATTTTTTTGTGGTACTGGGGATTGAACCCAGAGGCGTTCTACCTGTGAGCTATACCCCCAGCCAATTTTTTATTTCTTATTTGGAAACAGGGTCTCACTAGGTTTCTGAGAGCCTTGCTAAGTGTCAGAGTCTGACTTTGAACCTGTGATCCTCCTGTCTCAGCCTCCCAAGTACTGAGATTACAGGCGTGAACTACCACGCCCGGCTGATGGGGGGGGGATTTATAAAAAAGACTTTCTGTGGGAAGATGGTCTTTAAAGGAGCAATCAGTCTGGGCAGGATGGCACATACCTGTAATCCTAATAATTGGGAGGTTGAGACAAGAGGATTACAGGTTTGAGACCAGCCTCAACAACTTAGGGAGACTTTAAAATAACCTGGCAAGACCTTGTTTCAAAACAAACAAAAATAGAATAGGGCTGGGGGTGTAGCTCAGAGGTAGAACACCCCCTGGGTTCAATTCCTAGTACCAAAAAAAAGGAGCAGTTGACATAAGATGCTGGGTAGATAGACATTTTTGCAATTTCAAAAAGTCATAGTGTTTCAGAGTGTGAGGAACACGTCTGTGTTCATTTTAAGTAAAAAGAAAACAAATGAAAGTAGAATGAAAGAGCAGACTTGGAAAAAAAATCAAACGTGGGGAGTAATTTTTAAAGCTATCTTGTGAAGAAATGGATCTTCCAGAAGGGTTTATGGCTTGGAGGAGAAAATTGGTGTCTTGTAGGATCTGAGTGACTCGTGTGGCTTCCACTTGGGCTACATGTCAGGTGTATCTTTCTTTTTCCCTGAAGGGAACATATCTATTTTCTCATAATATACTTTTTCTTTGCTTTCTGAGAAGTTATGTCAAGTTGAAAACGTAAACTTGATAATATAGTTGGTTCTTTCTGCTAGGAGATTGCTCTAGGAGTTTGGCAACAATTCTGCTCTTATAAGGCAAGTTAGAGACCATTAATGGGTCTTTATCAAAGCAATAGGTTGTATATATTTACATGCATATGTAATGAGACCACTTCATACTTACTTTAAAAGAAAAACTTGTTTGAGATTTACATTTAATTGGAGGCCTAGACTTGGTTCTGGAAAACATACCTTTCCCCCTCTTAGAAAACATTTGCTGTGTCAGTTGAGTTTTCTTACTTCATACTCTGGGTACGATGTAAATTATGACTGTTACTGATTGCTGTGGAGTTCAATGGTTATGTCTGTGAGACTATGTAAGGTCAATCCAAGGAAATAAAAAGCTGGTGACACCTTCCCTCATGAACTTTCTCTTTGAAAGATATACTGGGAGGGATTTTCTGATTGGCCATAGGCAGTCCTCCTGAGAGGCTCAGGAAAGTTCTGCAGAGATAGACTATATGACTGTAATCTCTCTTTTTCAGATTCTGCCTCTTGCTGGGAAAACAGTAAAAGAAGGAAATTAAGGCGCCACCCTGTAGTTTACCCAGATTGCCCTCTGCAGGGCGGACGGACAGACCACATCCCAAGGAGAAAAGCCGCAGGCATCTGAGGATAAGCTCCTGTGAAACAGAACTGACTGTCAAGCCTGCCTAGCTGGAAGACTTTGACTCCAAGGCACAAGGTGAGTTAGCAGAATGCAAGCTTAAAACCAAATGCAGGGTTAGATTAGGCAGTACTTAATAACAGCAAAAGATGATGAGACAGCGCCACGTCACAGGAAGGTGTTTCTTTAGATCTTTTATTTGTATATCAGGTCTTGAAATAACACGTTGTAATCCTGGGTATATTTAGACAGTAAAAAGTTCTGTAAAAAGTTCTGTTTTATTTTTTTAAGGATAGCAAGTAGAAAAACATACAAAAATATTTGTTAACCTTTTTCTATTTTCTATCTGCAGTCTAACATCATGTGGAAATAAGACGCTACCCTCTATTTCTTGAGTAATGAGCTTGCAGACCTGAACCCAAAAGTTGTTTTTTTTTTTTTGTAGTACTGGAGATTGAACCCAGAGGCATTCTACCTCTGACCTACACCCCCAGCCCTATTTTTTATTCTTTATTTTGAAACAGGGTCTCACTAAATTGCAGAGGGCCTCACTAAGTAGCTGAGGCTGGCTGTGAACCTGTGATCCTCCTGTCTCAGTCTCCCAAGCGGGCGCCACCACACCCGGCTTATCCTTGGTTTTAAATACAGACTAACCCACATGGTGCACACATACACGCATTGTTAAAATGCATCCATTTTTTTTTTTTTTTGCGGTACCGGGGATTGAACCCAGGGGCGTTCTACCTCCGCGCTACGCCCCCGGCCCTATTTTTTATACTTTATTTTGAAACCGGGTCTCACGAAGTTGCGGAGGGCCTCACTAGGTAGAGAGAGAGAGAGAGAGAGACAGGGAAAGAGAGAGAGAGAGAGAGAGCTGAGGCTGGCCGCGAACCGGGATCCTCCGGTCTCTGCCTCCCAAAGTACTGGGATTACAAGCATGCGCCACCACGCCTGGCTTATGCATCCAGTTTTTATAATCTTTTGCAATAAACAGACGATTGTTTTCTCCTTGCCCATGTGACTAAAATGACTAGCAACGTACTAGCAGTCCTTACTATGGTTTACTTGTCATCTTTGACATTTGCATTTATTATTTTCCGAGCCATTTCATATATACCATTTGACATCCAAGGCCGAGTGAGTTTGGTCTTCACACTTTAGGCACACCCCTCCCAGTTATCTGACGCTTTCTACTTTTCTCCAGGTCAGTGAGCCCCAGGGTGGAAGGCTGTGAAATTAATGCTGTTGGGAAACTTTTGCAAGCTGGACATCCTCTACTCACTCTTATTTCCCCTGGGAACAGGGGTGGTGGTGATAGTGATGATGATAATTCAGACATTTATAACTTGGGGAAAGTGCCCCATGAATTCTGATTCTACTTCCACCCTTTTATTTGTGTTGACTGGTCCCTATTAAGACAGTAGAAACCAAGGTTCAATAATAAATTACCATAATCATTGTTATGTGAGAAGTTTCCTATTCATTATTGCATTATTTAAAACTACATTTTAGAGCAGAGCTGCAAACTAGTAGCCAATAGGCCAAATTTTAGACCATCATTCATTTAACCTGTAAAATGATTTTTTTAATTAATTGCCAACATTTGAAAATCTGGAAACTTCACATTTAAAAAGTCAGAGAGCTGGCTGCTCTTGGAAGATTAAAAATCTGATCTTGTTACTATCCCAAGGACTGCAGTTTGCTGTTCTTTAACATTCCCTAAATATTTAACCGAGCCAGGCTTAGAGAGTTATGGTACCTGCCTGGCACCCACCTGTAGGCTGCTGAGTTAAGGGGCCATGCTAGTTCTTTTCCTCCCCTTCCATGAAGTCACTTTCGTATAATATTCTGGTAGTGTTTATTCTCTGCCATTGTTTTAGTGTTTATTACTTGATATGAAATGTATGCGCTTTGAGAACAGTAGTTTTCTGGGGTTAAGCTGACACTTGCCAGGCTTGCCTAGGGAAAAAAAAAAAGGAGGACTTTTCCTAAATAAGACAGTCTCTTGGTCTTAGTTAGGAAATCTAATTGACATAGTGACATAGTCTGAATTTTTTTCCAGATGTTGAGGTTGTCATCTCAGAGTCCTGATATTTCTTTCTTTCTTTCTTCTTTTTTTTCTTTTTTTTTTTTTTTTTGTGGTACCAGGGATTGAACCCCGGGGCATTCTACCTCCAAGCTACATCCCCAGCCCTATTTTTTATTCTTTATTTTGAAACAGGGTCTCACTAAGTTGCAGAGGGCCTCACTAAGTAGCTGAGACTGGCCGCGAACCTGTGACCCTCCTGTCTCAGCCTCCCAAGTAGTGGGATTGCAAGCATGCGCCACCATGCCCGGCAGAGTCCTGATATTTCTTGACCTAAGTGTTTTGTTGCCTGATATGAGTGTTTCGATCTCAGGCAGCTAAAACAGATTCATTGACTGGCTTCTTTCTGAATGACAACTATAGGGATTTGGAGTCCATTTTCTAGCCCCTCACTTCTGGACACCAGGATGACTCAGTGAGAAACCTGCGGTGCCCTCTACATGGGCAGAACTTTTGGCATTGAGAATCATTGCCACTAGAATTAAACATGCTTTCAAGCATAGTGGATTGTAGATAATCACAAGACTTCTTTCTCCATCTTTTATCACTGTATCTTGTTGTGAAGTGAAATTCATTCAGTAATATTCCTGTTGATTTGATATTGAGACAAGTTTTTATATAGTAATAAAGTGCTTTAACCGTGGAAGCATTTCAGATCATAGCAGATCATAGTGTCTGTGGGCACAGCACATCTCTGCATTAGCTGTACTTGAATGAAGGAATCTCACATACTCCCAAAACAATGGTTCTTTTTCTTAAATAAAAAATATTTTGCTAAAATATAAGGTTTACAGACATTTCCCAACAACCCATTTAGATTCCCAGAGATTTTTGGCCTCCGAGTATTCATTTTTAAACATTGAAGGCATAAGAAAAAAGGCTGTCTGGATTGGATTTTTTTTCCCCTGGGTAGCTTAGCGTCTTTCTGCCTGAATTACTTTGCTCTCTCTCAGGGAATCTCTTAGGTCAGTAGTGTCTAGGATCTCTTGATACTTAACTACACATAAAGATGAAATGTTGTGAGACCTTTTTACTATCAAGTTTAAATTTATGGAAATAAAGTACTTGAAAATCTGTTTCCATACAAATGGAGTGGTGACAACTATATGAGAAAGAAATTCAACTTGGGTGATTGATGTCTCATTTTCTTAACGAAATTTGCTTATTTTTCTTGTACTTTAGTTGCAGGAATTAGCATTTATATGCATGTATATTCAGTAATGCTTACAGAAAGCTCTTTTATTTTATTTTTTGAAGCATCCTACAAATTTTAATTTCTAAACAAGTAAATATCAGTCTCCATAATCCACTGAAGCCAAAAGCTTCTGGAGTCCTTTTTCATATTAAAGAGGAAAAGGTCCTGGAGGCCCAAAAGTGAGACAGCCACAGTGGGCCACACCTAGCCATGACTTGGCCATTTCTTCCTGCAAGGAGCTGCTGCGAGGGAGTGTCAAGCACCGGCTGTACCACAGGTACAGGGAGCTCTTGGTTGGTGACCTGTCCGACTCAAAGATAGTTAGCTCGTTTGGTGGTTTGCTGACTTTGGATCTGATTTGTTGGTTTGGGCTTTGGGCTTTGTTGTTTTGTGTGTGTGTTACTGTTTGTTTGGGTTTGTTATTTTGTTGTATGTTTATTTGTTGGTTTGTTGTTGTTTTGTTTCTGTAGTTAGCATTGTTAGTTGCTGCTGTGGCTTTCGATGGACAGTGCTAGGAGAGAGAGTAGTGAGGCTGGGCCAGGCCTCTCGGCCAGCTCTCCCTGTGAGGATGCTCTCAAGGGCTATCATAAGATCCTGTGGAACATTGGGCAGGGCACCTTTACCCAGGTCAAACTGGCCTGCCAACAGGACCAAGGCAGCCGTGAAGGCAGTGCCTAAGGACAGGTATACGCTCCCTCCCCTTGTTCTATCCAAAATGGATATATTGAGGACAGTGGAGCACCTGAATGTTGTCCAGCTGGTTCAGATTGTAGACACTGTTGACTAAATCTCTCTGGTGATGGAGCACGTGTGGGGAGGGCACTGGCTCACTGGCCTGCAGGAGGAGGAGGCCTGGCAGCTGTTCAAGCAGGTCCTGTGCACAGTCTGAATGTGGTCCAGCTGTTTTAGATTGTAGACACCGCCGACTAAATCTACCATCTATCTTGTGATGGAACACGTGTGTGGAGGGCACTGGTTCACTGGAGTAGGGAAGGAGGAGGTCCGTCGGCTGTTCAAGCAGGTCCTGTGTGTGGTGCGCTGCTGCCCCAAGGAGGGGATCGTGCACAGGGACCTGAAGCCAGAGAACATCCTGCTGGACCAGGATGGCAGTGTCAAAGTCATAGACTTCAGGCTGAGCTGTAAGGTCACAGCGGACAGAAGATGAAGGAGTTCTGTGACACTCTCCAATTCTACACCCTGGAGCTGTACCAGTGGAGCTGTATGAGTGCCAAAGATCCACCCTGGACCCAACCAAGTAGCCCCAGTGAAAAAGGAGAGGAACGGAGGATTATTTAATGTCAAAGTGTCTCCATTGAGAGCAGACCACTAAGATGGATAATACCAACTCCCTGTACCCTGATGTCAGCCAGCCCACCTTGGACTCAGTGGCAGAGGGACACTCAACACTGCCTGGGCTTCTCCACAGGGATTGCAGTTGCAACACCATCTGGAGCCTCCTGGAGATGAGGGGACCCCTGTATCCCCACCTGGGAGCAACCTGAGAGACTTTTTCCTGGGAAACTTCCCCTTGCCCTGAGATGGTTATTAATAAATTTCTGTTTCTTGTGAATCTTATAATAACATTGATGATTCTTTTTGATTCCCATTCTTTGACTGTGAACATACTGCAACATACCTCCAGTACCAGCGGCTAACAGTGGAGGCTGAACCTTGTTCAGGATCTTTGAACAGAGCCTGAGCAAACCTGTGAACTCACACAAGCGCAATGTGTGGAGATGGCTTGTCAGGGCAGAAATCCTGAGCAGCAACTGGGGCAAGTGCTGTCTGGATTTCATTATAAGTTTCCAAAGAAACTATATCCAACAAAATAGCCACCAGGAAGCAGGAATTTGTCAGCTGTTAACTCAGATGACTGTCTACTATCTCCAGGCCCAATCTGAAGTCTGGCGTGCCGTGTCCTCCTACAGCATTCTTCAAACCAACGTGCAATGTAATCCCACTTATAATAAGATTCAAAGGAATTAAAGAGAAGGTTGGCAGTTTTAATCAGCTCTGCTGTTATTTCCCCTTAATTTATTGCTTAACTGAGCCCGATCCTTACTGAAGGGTGGTTCCGTCTGTTGATCCAATTCTGCTTTGCATTGAGAATATAATGTTCTAGACACCTCAATCAGGTCATCTTCCAGAATTACAGGTCCTAGCTCAGGTTTGTCCAGTAGACTGATTAAAATATGAAAAGGTCTTATATCCTGCATTAGAGTGCTCTATTCTCCAAAGCCATTGACTTGTAAGAGTCCCACCATTGCCTGGACCAACAATTCTTTGAAAGGGTAATAAAATAGTAAGTGGCATGTTCTTCAGGATTACTGTGCCTTGTGCTTCTGGGTCCTATCATAGCACCATTGTTATAAAAAAACAATTAGTCCACTCAATGTCAGCAAGATAAATCAGTTTAAATAGTTTAAAAGTGGGGTGTGGTGGTACAGGCCTGCAATCCCAGTACTTGGGAGGCTGAGACAGGAGGATCACAGGTTTGTGGCCAGCCTCAACAACTTAGGGAGTCCCTAGGTCCCTCACAACTAAGTGAGACCCAAGAAGCCATGCATAAAGCCGTGCATAAAGTCTTTGGTTCATGGACATATCCCTCCCTAATAATACATGAAGGGCTGCTGACAAGATCCTGATCATATATGGTCAAGTAGCCTGACCCATGTGGAATAGAAAGCAGAAGAATATGAGGTCCAGTTTTCTTGGCACAAGGACACTTGAGTCCTGCACCAAAGTACTTACTGTTTCTACCATCAACTCAGTATCTCTGCCAATTATATATAAAGTTGGTCTTCCATAGAAAGCTTACTGTTCAAATGGGCGAGAACATATGTGATTCCAGGTAAATGAACGGCAGGACTAGTAAGACGACTACCCCAAAGGGCACTGTAGAATGCTGACTGGTCTACTTCAGCAGCAGCCTTTTCCAACAATGCATTTGTTCTCTCATAGTACTCTGATCCTTCTTCTAAGCTGGGAGAATACCAGTTAGCAAGCCTTGTAGACCAGGCTTAAGTGTTTTACCCAAAGGCAAGTAACATATCTCATATAAACTGAGCAACATTGGTTTCACAGACATGGCAGCATTTGCAAGAAGAGATAATTCAGAACTTAAGTTTTCCAAGTACTGATATCAAATCTGCCAATTCACTGGAGTACTCGAAATCCTTTAGTGCTTTGTCAATTGCAGCTATGAAATTTCTGTATTTGGAGTCAACTCCACCTCTTCTGTGTTCATCCTCCCACAGTGTTCCACTAGAGACCAGTTCCAAAGTCATGGAAAATCTTCACCTGCAGCTGGGCATGGTGGCACATGTCTGTCATACCAGTACTTGGGAGGCTGAGATAGGAGGATCGCAGGTTCAAGGACAGTCTAAGCAAGTAGTGAGACTCTCATCAATCTAGCAAGACCCTGTTTCAAAACAAAAATAAAATAGGGCTGGGGGTGTAGCTCAGAGGTAGAATGCCCCTGGGTTCAATCCCCAGTGCCACAAAAAAAAAAAGGAAGGGAGGGAGGGAGGGAGGGAGGGAGGGAGGAAGGAAGGAAGGAAGGAAGGAAGGAAGGAAGGAAGGAAGGAATCTTTCCCTGCCTGATGGGCTCAGCCTCTCCCACTGGTGCTGCTCTCCTAGCAACTGCAGCAGCTCTACGGAGCCTGGAGCCAAAAGGCCTAGTCCAGAAAGTCCTTTTATCTCCACTTCTTGGAGCTCCTGTTATCAGCTCCACATTCTATTTCACTTAATTTTCTGAGAAAACGACAGCCAGAACTGAAAAAAAAAATGATAAAAATATAGAGAGGGCTTAGGAGCAATTATTTATTTACAAAACAGGTTGAAATGTATTTTTTAAATGGTAAACTCAGTAAATCAGTTAACAGTCAGCAAAAGCAACATGGTTAGGCAAAAGCTAGAAGAGGAGAAAGAATACAGAACCTGGGTAAGAATGCTGATATTTGTTCCCTGGTCTGTTTTGAGAGTCGTGCGACCTCTCCCTCAGGAAGTAGAAATGGAGAAGAGCAAGTAAACTGCAGTGCTAATGCCATTTGCCTGCCTTCTTTCCCTTCCCCTTTTATTCTGAGGTTACTAGAAGTACACATCATGGCATATCTACCCTTCCGTTCTTCAGTATACATCTCTTAATATACACATGCTTCTACAAAACCATGTCATATTACACCTAAATATATGAATGATAATTCTTTGGCATCATCTACCACTCATTCCATAATCCAATTTTCTCAATAGCTGGTTCATTTGAAGAAGAACCAAAAAAGTGCATACATTTCATTTGGTTATTGAGTCTCTTAAGTCCTCTATCTAGAATACCCCGCCCTTGCCACACACACATTTTGTTCAAGTCATTCGCTTTGTTGAAGGAACAAAGCTACTTGGGCAATAGAATGTTCTGCATGCTGGGTTTGGCTGACTGTTGTTAACTTTTTCCTCTATCACCTAAATTTACTAGAACTTGGTAGTTGGATCTCGAAGCTTGAGGAGATCCAGAGTTAACAATGGTTTGGGCGGTAGTTCTGCTTCCTTGTGCCCCGTGTGCTTCATGTGGCTTCACCTCTGGAGCTGCAGGTGGTCTGGCTGCTCCATTGGTAGTACTGCTGTGATTAACACCCCATCCCTCTACTGTGAAGTTCTCCGATCAGTTTTTTTAACATAATGAACTTATACATCAATAGTTACTACCTGAATACATTATTTTATTAGGGATTATAAAAGTGGTGATTCCCCCTCCCCATCCTAGCATTTCTGCTACATCTATTAGCTGGGATTCTTTTATAAAGAGCTTCCCTAATCTACTAGTATTAGGAGATCTTGAGTTACAGTTCAGAGAGGAAAGACAGCGTAAGTGCTTAGTATTTCCCTTATAATTGACAATTTCAGAGTTGGCGCATCAGTTTCTTTAAAAGGTAATAAATAATGTTTCTTTGCTTTTTTAGGGAGTGAATTCCCCTTTTTTCATGAGTATCATTGTAAATTCACAAATGTCTAATATTTATGATGATTTATTTATTTATTTGGGTACTAGGAATTGAACCCAGAGGTATTCTACCTCTTAGTCAGACCCCTAGCCCTACTCTTTTTTTTTTTTTTTTTTTGTAGGTACTGGGGATTAAACCCAGAGGCATTCTACCTCCCAGTCACACCAGGCCTATTTTATTTTTATTTTGAAACAGGGTCTCCCTAGGTTAATGAGAGTCTCACTACTTGCTGAGGCTATCCTCAAACCTGTGATCTTCCTGTCTCAGCTTCCCAAGTACTGGGATTATAAGCGTGCACCACCATTTCCGACTTATTTATTTTGAAGCAGGGTCTTGCTAAGCTGCTGAGACTGGCCTTGAATCTGTGATCCTCCTTCCTCAGTCTCCTGTTATGTTTTAATTAATTGCAGTATGTGTGTGTGTGTGTGTGTGTGTGTGTGTGTGTGTTTTAATGTGCAAATAAAATCTTTGTTCTTTGGGAGCCCCTTCAAGTTGGCTCTAATGTATACTTACAGAAAAGAGAAACTATCATATATGAATCACAATGAATTTTGACATACTGAACAGACTCATACAACCAGTACCAGACCACAATACAGAGCATCCCAGAAGCACCATTGTTCTTTTCCGTTCTTTGAATAATAAGTTGCCTCGAACTGCTGTTGAGTGTATCATACTCACTATTCCAAGAATCCCTGGTTCCTTTTAGTAGGAAATGGAATTTTGAAACTATAGCTGTGCATTAGGGGTGCTTGTTCCCATGGGATGTCAGTGTTCCTAGGCCTTTTCAGGGGACAGAATAAGAAATCCATATCTTTAAAAAGGAAAAAATGAATTCATATGGCTTTTCCCTAGTTAACTTGAGATACTTTTAATATTATTTGATTTAATAGTTGTATTTCTATTCTCTTACACTGAAAATCTTGGTTCAAAAGAACATTATAAAATAAAACATTTTATATTAGCCTTCAAGTACATAATTATTTTAAATTAATAATCTTGGCCTTATGACTACTAATTATTTTCTATTTTTATGTAGAGAAGGGAGTGAACTGTAAGGTTTTTTCTTTTATCTTTTATTGTTATTATGTTTTTGGTTTTTCTTTCAGAATTTATGCATGAAGTCAGAAGACAAATTTTCCCCTCAATTCTGTATTTTAGTATTAATGTTGATATATTTCTTGGCAGTAAGATTCAGTCTATTAAATCTTTAGTTTGCCAGATAATTTGAGTTATTTGCAACTCATTACCTCATAAGCAGGAGATGTTCCAGGGGTGACAGTAGGATTATTGTGCTCTTTGGATGGTGGATCTGTTTGTGCCACACTGAATGCATTTATTAGCATTCACCCTTTATCATATTGTAAGTTCAGAAAGAAAAGAAAGATTAACGCTCTAAATGAAGCAGAGAGCCTAAAGGCACCTCTGTGTTTCTATCCTCTTTCTTCTTTTTATATGATAAATGGATATTTTATTGTGCTTATTCTGGAATGACTTTCTTTTCTTTTGGTTGGTCAAGTGTTCAAATGCTTTGGTTTCCAGACACATTTTGTAGTATTTAACCGTGGGAGAATGTAAGTGTTCACAGAAAATATGTGAATAGGTAGTCTGTCCCTTCCTATCTCTGGTCCTCCTTTCCTTCCTACCTCCTTCTCTCCCTTTCTCCCTCCCTCTTTCCCTCTCTCCCTCCCTCCCTCCCTCTCTTCCTTCCTTCCTTCTTACCACCAGATAAGTCCTTGAAGCTGAGTCTCTGGGGTAGGCAGTGGGAGGGAAGGAGAGCGGCATGATTCTCCCTGTAGCCCTTTAAACTTGTAATCTGTCTTCTCATAGTGTCTTGTTCTCAGACCACTATGAAGTTGGGGACCAATATTTGAGTTTATCCAAATGTGTTTTTATGTATGAAAGAATGATTCATATCTTAATTAGTCTAACTTTGAGGGTGATTTATGGTTTTACTTCAGTGACTTTGCACATCAAATGAATAATGCTAGGACAAATTGTTGCAGTGAACCAACACCACAGATCTTCTTTGAAAGATTTGGCTTTCTGAGTAAGGGTTCTAAGCATTGTTCCTATAAGACATGACTTTAAAGATGATGGACTAACACACAAATTCAACCGGGTATGGCTGGTGATAGGGATTTCAAGATCTGAAATTTCAAAACTAGCAGTCATCTAAATAGAAGTGTCTTTTATTAAATGTCTTACATCATCCCTGCTATATCAATAGTGTTCATACATTTATATAGGCATTCACTCATTCATTCATTTTTCCAGAAAAGGCTATTGAGTATCTACTCAGTTTCCTCCATGCTCTATTCCAGGCCCTGGGGTTATAACCAGGAGAGCAGGAAACAAGATCATGTGGCCTCGGGGTGAACAATAAACCAGTACACAAATAATATAACTATTGAGTGAGACGGTGCTGTGAGGAAATGAAAAGAATATTGTACTGCAAAGAGATGGGGTGTTGTGCCTATTTTGAAGTGAAACGAGCTGGGAACTGAAAGGTGATTTGCTGAATCACGAATCTAAATTTTCATGTTTAGAATACTAAATTAGAAAGTACTATAGAGTCTACTTAAACAATAACCACAGATTTGGCATTCGGATTTATTTTCAAGTGTCTAGTTAAAAAAAAATGGGCACTGCAAGTGAACTTTAAGATGAAAATTCCTTGTTTTGTCAGCTTCTGAAAACCTGGTAAGAACTAGGGAACATCTTGGGTGGTGGGTATATGGCAATTCTTGGTAGTATCTTTGACGTTTTCCTGCAAATCCAAAGTTGTTCTAAAATAAAACATTTAAGAGAAAAATACTAGTGAAGAAAAGCCAAAATGTATATTAAATCAAGTACAGTGAAGAAGCCACATTTACACAGAAAGGGACCGGGAGGAGAATGGCAGGTTCTGAAAACCCATTACTTAAATTCTCTTGTTTTCTAGACTTTTGTCCCATTGCTTATTTTTGAACTAGACAAATTCTACCTTTTTAAAATGCTTCACTTTACTTAAATTTCGGTAATATAACAAAACTTAAGAATAGAGTTGGTTTATCTTTTCCTTTTTTTTAAACACCTAGTTAATTTTTGACAGAGGTGCAAAAGCAATTCAGTGAAAGGAGGAGAGCCTTTCAACAAATGGTGCACGAGCAATGGACACCCACAGATAAGACAGTGAGCCTTGACCGAAACTTCCTACAGAGTAAACTAAAATAGATTACAGATTTAAATGTAAGTTATGACTTTTAGGAGTAAAATAGAAAGTCTTCTGGATTCAGGACTAGGCAATGAGTTTTTAGTGCCCTCCACCTGTTTTTATCCTATTGAGTGCTTTATTCAAACAGCAAATAATAGTGAAATCTTCAGAAGAACAAATTATCAACAATCACCACGTACACATTGACTGCATTTCTTATTTTCTGATTCAGTTTATTTTTCAGCTATTTTTTCCTACCACGAAGAAGCCATATAACCATAGGTTATATCACATTTGAACCTAATTGAAAAGGCAGGTAATTTGTTTTTAGAATAAAAACGAAATTGACCAGAAATATCCTCCAAAAATGGTTTCTTCCTCCTCCTCCCTCTCCCTCTCCCTCTCTCTCTCTCTCTCCTCTTACTCCTCCTCCTCCTCCTTCTTCTTTTGGTACCAGGGGTTGAACCCAGGGGCATTTTGCCTCCTAGCTATACCCTCAGCCCTATTTTATTTTTTTACTTTGAAACAGGGTCTGGCTAAATTGTTGAGGGTCTCACTAAGTTGCTGAGGCCGGCCTCAAACCTGTGATAAGCCTGTCTCAGCCTCCCTTAATATGGTTTCAAAGACAGAAGGAAAGTGACTGAGATAATCTTCATTATTCCAAAATAAAATATAATTATCAGATTTCTCAAAAATTGTTAACTACTCATTGGAAAAAATTTTTCAAAAGACAAAATTAAACTATTCTCACTTTTAATGTTTAGAAAAGATATCCCCTGGAATATAGAATAGTATTTTGAGAAATAATAATGGGAGAAGGCACTTTAGTATTTTTCAAATTCTGTTATTCTAGTCAATTCAATTAGTTTTGGCTACCACAACTTTTGAAAAAATTTTTCACAATTTATGTTTTAATTGACCAAAATTGTGTATTTTGATCATGTACAATATGTTGTTTTAAAATATGAATACAGCTGGGTGTGGTGGTACACACCTGGAATCCCAGTACTTGGGAGGCTGAGATAGGAGGATCACAGGTTCAAGGATAGCCTCAGCAAGTAGTGAGACTCTCATCAACCTAGCAAGATCCTGCTTCCAAATAATAAATAAAATCGAGCTGGGGGTGTAGCTCAGAGTTAGAATGCCCCTGGGTTCAATCCCCAGTACCACAAAAAAATAAAAATAATAAAATATGAATGCATTGTGGAATAACTTTTTGTGGTCAGAACATTTAAAATCTATCCTCTTACCAATTTTCAGGATTTTTCTTAATTCATACATTTTCCTGAAACTCACTTAGGGTTTTGTCCTTCAGGTAAAATTTAGCAAATCTTTTCTTCATGGAGTTTTTAATAAAAATAGCATTGTAAATGAAGGTCTACTCTGATCAGAGCCAGCTTCTTTACTTTGTCTCATTGGTATTTTTTGTGTGTGTGTTTCTAAGCATAAAGTATCTTCTTTCACATAGTAGGAGAGATAGAGAAATCTGAGGGTGGCGAGGACAATTAAAATCAGAATCTCCTGTGTAAATGACTTGCCAACTCTTGGGTAGATGAACAGGCCTGCCTTCCCTGGGAAACTGCTTGATGATCTACAGTCTTTGAAAGCACTCTCCAGCATCTGGTCCCACGAATGCATCCTCATGTTTCATAGTCTAGTCCAGGGGTCAACAAACTGTAGCTCACAGGCCATATCTGGCTTGCAGTCTGTTTTATGAATAAAGTTTTATTGGAACACAACCATGCTTATTATGTTTGCATATTGCCTATGACTGGTTTTTCAGTACAACTGTATTGAGTAGCTGCAGTAAAGATTTATGGTTTACAGAGCCTTACTTCTATTTTTGTCAGTTTTTTAAAAATTATACATTGTCCCCCTCTCAGTAATCATTATGCATTGATGGAAAATTAGTACACATTTTCATAGGGGTCCTGAATAAAATAGCATCATAGATCCAAGTTAGAACTCTTGCGATGTATGTGACTGAACTTACTTATGGAGGAAGTTGATGATCAAGGACATAGTGTGTCCTTGAGGCTGTGTCCCCTCATGGAGCAATTTGGAGGACAGGCTTAGGAGAGGCTGCATAATAGTAATAAACATTTTGCACAGATAATTTACTTCTCAAAACTCCCCAAAGTATTATCCCTATCTTATAGATGAAGAAACTGAAGCCCAGACAGATTAAGTAGCCTGAGGTTTCATAAATAGGAAATGGCAGAGTTAGGATTGGTTTCTAACCCAGGTAAGCCATGAGATTATTTTAGTGTGAAAATTAAAGTCACTACACAATATATACTGTGGTGTTTGATAATTGGCTCTCAAAAAGAAAAAGGAAAAAAACAAAGCCCCAGTTTGAAGCATTTTTATGACATGCATACTCCCATCATGGTCAATTGCAAGTTCCCAGGGGGATCTCTAAAACCAAAGGGGGGGCATGCACACAGTCAGCTTCCGAGCCAGTGTAAGTGGTCCAGCTCACTCCTATTTGGGTTACCACATCCCAATTAAATGAGTTCACGAGGCTGAAGAACCTGGGGCCTGGTGGTAGATCCTCAGCTACTCATTCCCTCCTATACCAATGTCTGAGCAATAATTGAAACCAAGTCTCATGCTTGATGCCCTATTCAGGCAGAACTGTAGGTATCTTGACATGTATGTAACAGTCTGCATAAACATTGCTGTCTATAGGGATGATAGTTTGTAAAAATTCTGACCATGAAATACCTGTAATTAGATTGGATGATGGCTAGTACATTAGGTAGGTGGCAGGTGCCGTGATTCTGTGCAGTCAGGCTAACCCATCAGTCGTGTTTTGAAAGACTCAATGCTGCTGCCTTTATTCCCTGTTCTTAATGCACAACTTGGCACCAGGGACAACAGAACCTAATAACGCCCCAATCCCCTAGAGTACCATTAGCAGCCTGGCGGGTCTTTTTTAGGATCACAAAGAGGTTTTCTCTTGGGATTGTTGAACTTTGTACAGTTTTTCCTCTCCAGCTGACTACTGAATGGGCAGGAAACTCCAATCTGCAAATCATTTGAGTTATTTTGGGTTATCTTGGGGGCACATACAACAAAATCAAAGAACTGATATATAGTTATCTACCAGGCGTCCTGTGAGCACAGCCATCTGCTCTGAATGGTTATAAGGAGGACTGAAGTCCTAACTAAACCGTAAACCTTCTGAGTGGTTTATGTGGCTTGTGACATCTGATTACAATGATAAAAGTCATACAGTCCCCACCCTCAAGGACTTTGCAGAATCAAGTCAAAAAAAACACAGCACAGTGCCTAGTGTGTGTTTAATAACATGTGTGTGCCAGTATGATACTAATGCAGATTGGACTGACAACCGAGGTAACACAATAGGTTAAGGAAAGATTTCATAGAGACAATGACATCTGACCACAAAATAGTAGAAAATTAAGGCCTGCACATTATAAAAGTTATTATAATTGATAATTCAGGTGGTAAAACATATATAGCAAAAAATTACCATTATCACCAGTTATAAGTCTACAGTTCTGTGGCATTGGGTATAATCACATGGTTTATCCATCACCACCTTTCATTTCCAGAACTTTTTCATCTTTCAAACCAAAACTCTGTACCCATAAGCACAGACTCTCCATTTTCTCCTCCTCACAGACCATGGCAACCACTATTCTACTTTCTCTATAGATTTGATTATTGCATATCAAAGAGGTACCACATATAAATGGAATCATCCAGTATCTGTCTATTTGTATATGGCTTGTTTCACTTAGCATAATGTCTTCTAGGTTCATCCATGTTGTCACATGTGTCTGAATTTCCTTCCTTTGCAAGGCTGAATAATGTTCCTTTATATGAATACCCGTTCTTTTCTCTATCCATTCATCCATTGAGGGACATTTGGGCTGTCTCCACATTTTGACTACTGTGAATAATGCTGCTTTGGATGTGGGGGTACAATATCTGTGACAGACTCTGCCTTTAGGTTTTGGGGGCATATACCTAGAAATGGAATTGCCTGATCACATGGTAATTCTATTTTTAATTTTTTGAGGAACTGCCCTATCATTTTTTCCATAGCAGCTACACCATTTTCTATTCCCACCAGCAATGTAACGAAGGTTAGTTCAGGACCATTTTTCACTTTAGCCAACTCATCGGTGTACCTGAACACCATGTAAAACGGTCGTTTTGACAGGAAATTCCTCCAGAGAACAGGTCATGTGCTATTCAAGGTCACTTGGTGCTTTAGTAAGAATCTGTATGCACTTGACATGGATTAATGAATTGTTAAGGTTGAAAAGTAGAGGTGAAATCCTTTATTTCCTGTTGTTGCCTAAAAGTCTTTGTCTTCTGCTGATGATCAATATTTGTTAGCAGTCATCAAGAACCATATTTCCCAATATTATTTTTCCTGTTAAAATATGAATTATGACATTACCCAGTCTTCCTTTCAAAACACATCAGCAAAGGTCAGAAAGTAAATGATGAAGGAAAAAGTGGCTGACAAATCTTAGAAAATTAGTACTGGTAAAATTATCAAGTGATAGCATCGAATGGCCTTCTCAAGAGTGCCCATGACACACGCTTCATCAAGATCAAGTGTCCTGTGATTTCGTTACATGGAATATGTCATACAGTTTCTGTGACCAGGGATTTTTTTTTAACCTGTACCTATAACAACCCTTTTAGAAGAGTAAACTGATAAGGCTGTCCTTTCTTTTTGAAAATCTGCCAAGGGCTGTTGAATATCTCCCTAGGAAAATAAAATGCATGTGCTCCCACCACTTTTCATATGATTTCTGGGGTTTGAGGAATATGTTAAACCCGTTCATAAACCACACGTTAAGAATCTCTATAAATTTTTATTCAATGCCATTAATAATGTACCATGCTCTAGAAAACTTGATTTATTGCTTAGTTTATTCATTGACTTATTGGTAAATCAAAAGTAAAGAGTGATGGAAACATCTATTGTATGGACCTGGGTGTCAAATAGACTTGGAAGCCAAATAGATGACTCTCTTTAATAAATTTCTAAGACCTGATTTCCTCGTCTATTCAGAGTGGACAACAAGACCCTCCCTATGAATAGATGGAAAGTGTTTGGGGGGCCAGGCCTGCTTGGCAGATGGTAAGAGCCTGTTACTTTTATTGTTGCTATTTCTCTGATGTGATGGAGCAGGCTATGGAACAGATATGGTATTCTTGTTTTAGGACTCTGACTTCAAGTAAAATTTCAATGTGCTATTTTTTTACTCATTGATAAATTTTTGAAAGACCATTTGTGTTGTTTCAATTATAAAACTAGCAGATGTCTAGAGAATTGCCTGGGGAAATAGTGTAAGAGGCAGTTCCATTGTTCAGGATAAGGAAGCATTTCTTAATCTCTTTATGACACCAATTGTTTGACTCAGTATTGAGAACAATTGAATGCATAATGCTCAAGAACCAACAAAACCTAGCCAAGCGTGGGGGTGCACACTTGTAATCCCAGTACTTGGGAGGCTGAGACAGGAGGATCACAGGCTCACAGCCAGTCTCAGCAGCTTAGTGAGGCACTGTTTCAAAAGAAAAAATAAAATAGGTCTGGGGGTGTAGCTCAGAGGCAGAATGCTCCTGGGTTCAATCCCCAGTACCATCAAAAAAACAGAAACAAACAAACAAAAAATAAGAGGAGAGAGCTGGATCGAATTCCTAGAATATAAATTTCAAACCAAGTACAAAATTAAAACTAGATTGAAATAATATATAATTATTAAATTTCAGAGCATATGACTAATTAGAGAGTAGTACATCAGCTCAAATTACAGTTTTCAAGTAAAGACATTATCATGTTATAATTTCACAGAGATTTATGTGTTGTGTGAAAATGGCCAATTTAAGCTGATTTTTGAGACTTCAATATGAAGAGTTACAGATAAATAAATAGATCAGTGACATCTTAAATCATGGAGAAAATTTAAATTAGTTCAAACAACTGTAGGCAAATGTGAAGGGAAGGGAAGGGAAGTGAAAATCATTTTTTTTTTTTTTTTGCGGTACCGGGAATTGAACCCAGGGGCGTTCTACCTCCGCGCTACACCCCGGCCCTATTTTTTTTATACTTTAATTTGAAACTGGGTCTCACGAAGTTCTGGAGGGCCTCACTAGGTAGAGAGAGAGAGAGAGAGAGAGACAGGGAGAGAGAGAGAGAGAGAGCTGAGGCTGGCCGCGAACCCGGATCCTCCGGTGTCTGCCTCCCAAAGTACTGGGATTACAAGTGTGCGCCACCACGCCCGGCTGAAAATCATTTTTATACAAGACTTTCACTGTCCTGGAGATACAAATGTCTCAAGTATAGTAATAAGTAATTCTCCTTATTGGATCAAAACAGACCATCGGCATGATTTCATGTAACTTGTACAGTAAGAAGTGATTCTTTCACATATTTGAGCTATAAAAATATATAATTACGTTACCTTTTTACCATAATGTTATAGGCCACAAGTCTTGGATATTATTAGAAAACCCTATATTTTTAATATTTATTTATTTATTTATTTATTTATTTATTTAATGTACTGGAGATTGAACCCGGAGGCAATCTGCCTCCCAGCCACACCCTAAGCCCTATTTTTTTGTTTGTTTTTTGTTTTGAAACAGGGTCTCATTAAGTTGCTGAGGGCTCCACTAAATTGTTGAGGCTAATCTCAAACCTTCGATTCTCCTGTCTCAGCTTTCCAAGTACTGGGATTACAGGCGTGTACCGCCATACTCGGCCTCTTTATGCTTTTAAAAAATATTCACACACACACACACACACACACACACACACACACATATAAAATGCATATGTTAATATATGTATATAAGAATGTGTATATATTTCAAATTTCCTTTGTATTGGTCCACTATCAGTGTTCTGTCAGGTGTGTGTGTGTGTGAGACACAGAGAGACAGGAGAGAATGTGACTGCCTTCTAAAGAATATGCCTACCTTCCTTTCTACCCTCACGACTCTCTTCCCTCGTTCTCTTAAACAGACGTGAAATAGAACTCAAATATGTTTTAGCATGTAAATAACTTTAGCATGTAATAAACATATGTTTATCCATGTAATTTATATGCCTGTTTTAAAGTTTGAAAAACCTTATTTTTTTGGTTAACATATAGTCATTGGCTTTGGGGTATTTTGTTCTTATTTTTATCATATATAAATTTGTATAACCAACCACAGAGCAAGTTTTAAAAGTTGAACTGTATGCCGTATTTCAAATGAAAAAGTTTTTCAAAATGGAAATAGCTTTAGTGCGTCTGATTATAGAATTAATATATACCCAATGTACATAAAGAATACTTAAAATACAGAAAAATTACCTCATATTTCATAAATTGTTTTGTTTGTACCATAATTTCACTAATTCAGGACTCTTTGTTTCATCTTATCACTACTTTAATTTATATACATATAAATTACAAGCCGGGCATGGTGGCGCACGCTTGTAATCCCAGTACTTTGGGAGGCGGAGACCGGAGATCCGGGTTCACCGCCAGCCTCAGCTCTCTCTCTCTCCCTGTCTCTCTCTGTCTCTACTTAGTGAGGTCTCCGCAACTTCGTGAGACCCGGTTTCAAAATAAAGTATAGAAAATAGGGCCGGGGGTATAGTGCGGAGGTAGAATGCCCCTGGGTTCAATCCCCGGTACCGCAAAAAATAAATAAATAAATAAAATAAATAAATAAATAAATAAATAAATAAATAAATAAATAAATAAATAAATTACATACCTGAACTGGGCATGGTGGCGCACGCTTGTAATCCCAGTACTTGGGAGGCTGAGACAGGAGGATCCAGGTGCATGGCCAGCCTCAGCAACTTAGTGAAGCCTTCCGTAACTTAGTGAAACACTGTTTCAAAAATATAAAATAAAATAGGAGTAGGGTTGTAGCTCAGAGGTAGAATGCATCTGGGTTCAATCCCCAATACCACCAAAAAAAAAAAAAAGAAAATTACATACCTGATTATATCCTTAGAACAAATTCTTAGAAGTAGAATTGCCTAAATTAAACTCTCCCAGAAAGATTAAACCAATTTAGACTACCATATCTGTAATGTATTGGTCATTTGTGTCTCTTCCTTTGTGAATTGCCAAGGTTTATTCTCTATCCATTTTTTCTGTTAGCATTTTTATGTCACTGATTTGCAAGAACTTATTATATATTAAAATATTAAGCCTTTGTTATAGATTAATATTTTCCAGGTTTTTTTCCCGATAAATTCTGGTTTTGATGCGATAATTAGTAAATTATTCCCCACTTCAGGATGACTAAGTATTTACCTAAATCTTTTCTAATGCTTTTATGGGATTTATTTTAAAAGTTTAAGTCTTCAGGAATATATTTTGATCTAAGCTATGAGGTAAGGGATCTAAGTTTTTCTTATTGTTAGACAGCTCATTTGTGTGTATGTGCAAAAAAAATTCTTACTGATATTTTAAGTTCCCTTTTAGTCCCTTTTTAATCGCATAGGTTTGTTTCTAGAATTTATGTTCCTTTCCATTGATCCATCTGTTTCTTCTGTGCTATAGTAAGCAAATGCAGCTTTTAAATTGTTTAAAGACATGATAGAGGAAGCTCTCTCTCATGTTTCACATTTGTCTTTGTTATTCTCACATCTTTACCCTTCCAGATGAACTTTAGAATAATATTGCCAAGTTCTCAACATTTCCATTATGATTTAGATAACAATTGTATTAAATTATGTCAATATATGGTTAATAAATGTATTATAATATATATTCAGTTGAAAAGTTAATTCAAATATAAAATTGAAATTTATAGTATTCCTTCATTAACACTTCTTTCCCCTACTTCTATCCCATTCCTCACCTATCAAATTTGAAGGCTGCTCACAGAATGTGGTCTGGGTGTACCATAATCCATTCATTGGTTTCCTTAGGAGCCCACATTTGATCCATCCTTCTGAAATATGCTATGTAGTAGTGAATGCACCTGCACAAACATACAGAGTGGCTATTTTTGTAGACTGCAGCCAGGCAACTTGTTTTCTTTCCTGCCATGACCAACCAGTTAGGTGACTGCTGTCTAGGCCTCAGTTTCCTCATTCATAAAAAGGGGAATTGGAAACCCCATAGTGATGTTGAGACAGTTGAATAAATGACTACTTGGGCAGTACTCTGAAGCAGCGCTGAATACGTGGAAAGTGCATGGTGATAACAGTTGTTACTGGTAATATTTGTGCACTCAAGAGAGTTCTTCATATACGTCCTATTAGGTTCTATGTAAATTAATAATGTTACTTCTGAGAATTTAATGACTTTATTTATTTATTTTTTTATTCTTTATTTTGAAACAGGGTCTCACTAAGTTGCAGAGGACCTCACTAAGTAGCTGAGGCTGGCCGTGAACCCAGATCCTCCTGTCTCAGCCTCCCCAGTACTGGGATTACAAGCGTGTGCCACCATGCCCGGCTTTTTTATGACTTTATTAATTAAGTTTTAATCCAAAAAATATTCCTTAATTGCCATGATTAGGTGTTTGGGGTTTCTACTTTCTTTTGTTTTTAAATGTTCTACAATTATATTTTGAAATATAAGTAAACTATTTTTGTCTATCAGTTTTGTAATGAGCAACTTTTCTAAAAGCTGTGTGCGTGTGTGTGTTGATTTTCATTTGATTCTTAGGTATTTCAGATGGACAATTATATTACTCATCAGCTAACAGTTTTAGGCTACTCATATTAGGGCAAGAACCAGCATCACTAAATTATTGATCTTAATAGAGATGGTTTTGCTAATGTTTTACCCTTATTTTGAGTTGCTCTTTACTATTTTTTTTCTGATAACATGTGATCCTTTTAATTTCCCCACCAAATTCTTATGTTTATGAATAATCAGGAATGGTATTTCTTTTTCTTTCTTAGTTATTGTTCAGAGTCATTATTATTTGTAGATCGAGTTAGTTACCATATCTATTAACTTTCCTTGTTCACCCTTTATTTCTGTGCCCTTTTTTTCCATTTGCAAGATGATTTTCCCCAATTTTGTCTTTCTTTATCACCAACTAGTTTTTTTTTTTTTTGCAGAATAATTCTGTGCTTCATTAGTATCTTTTAAATTAGTGAATTAAAATTCCGGTGTCATTATTTGTTTCCTAAATTTCTTATCTAGGCCAGTTCCCGTTGCATACAAACCTGTCTTTTCTCCTAGTTAAAGACTTTTTTTCTTTAACTTTTTCAAAAGTAATAAAGCACTTGTACTCTAAGCTGCCTCCCTCTTTTGCTTGGGATTTATACTCCAAATAAACCTTCTGTCTGTTGTGCACAAGAATTTTCTCTTCAAGCCGGGCGTGGTGGCGCACACTTGTAATCCCAGTACTTTGGGAGGCGGAGACCGGAGGATCTGGGTTCGCGGCCAGCCTTAGCTCTCTCGCTCTCTCTCCATCTCTCTTCCTCCCTGTCTCTCTCTCTCTCGTTCTCTCTCTCTCCTTAGTGAGGCCCTCCGCAACTTCGTGAGACCCGGTTTCAAAATAAAGTATAAAAAATAGGGCGGGGGTGTAGCGTGGAGGTAGAACGCCCCTGCGTTCAATCCCTGGTACCGCAAAAAAAAAAAAAAAATTTTTTTCTCTTCTTTGGGGGGAATAAATTTTCAAAGATGGTTAACGTATATATGTATTTTTTAATTCATATTTTCTTTTCTTTTTTTGTGGTACTGGAGATTGAACCCAGGAGCATTCTATCTCTGAGCTACACCCCAGCCCTATTTTATTTTTTGTTTTGAAACAGGGTCTCACTAAGTTGCGGAGGGCCTCACTACATTGCTGAGGTTGGCCATGAACCTGGATCCTCCTATCCCAGCCTCCTGAGTACAGAGAATTTTCTTTTGTTTGTATGAGTTCTGCTCTTTATCAAAAGATTGTTTGTGCCAACTGTACTTGGTTAGCATTCATATCCTCCTCTTTAAAGTACCCTAGAGGACTGGGTGATGAAGGACATAGTGTGTCTTACCTATTGAGGGCCTACAGAGAGTGGGGAGGGAGTAGAGATTTGGTTAGTAATAATCAGGGAACTTGAGTCTTTGTGTACTTTTTTCCTCCTTAGTTTTGTAAACAATCGACCATACTAGAGGTCAGCTTTGGGAAAGAAACTTTGTCTTTGGGGATTGTTAGGACCTGTCCATAACGTTCTTAGGAATCCAAGACTGAAGAAAGCAGTGAAGAGCCAGGCAGGTCTGTGCACTGTCTGTGCCTCAGGGGCTTCAGAAGCTATTGACCAGGGGCAAGTGTTTCTCCTGTGCTTCTTGCCTCTTACCTCTTCAATTTGGGAGAAACTAGTAGAAACCATTACTCTTTCTTCCCATAATATTGCTTCAGTGTCTTTAGAAGGGAGGTGTATGTTGTTGTCCATGTCATGATTTGCTTCTAAATGAAGTGATTCTGGTGGCTACTCCTTAAATGTTGAGGCATGCTTAACCACTATTCCTAGTACAAGTACTAATAATTCATTCATATTCATATTCTCTCTCTCTCTCTCTCTCTCTCTCTCTCTCTCTCTCGTCCTTATAGTTCCTGATTTTTAGTTGTCTAGGAAAATATCTATCAAGGCTTATATGGCCATATTTCCTAGAACTCTTTGGCTTTTCTTCTTAAAATTAATTCTTGATTTTCTTTTTCTCACCTTTGGGTTAATGACCTTGGGGGGGATTCCCTAACCCTTCTCTTCAGAGAAAAATAGAATTAATATATGATGACAATATAGGCATTTATTGCTCTGGTGATGTTCTTGATGGAAAGCTAATTTATTCTACCTCACAGTATAAGGGTGACATTTGCACTGATATCATCAATTGATAGGGATGTCCTGCCTCAAGTGGCTTGTATCTAGGATCTTCTAATGTGGTTCCTCCAAATTCTCTGTAAATAGTCATGCAAAGAGTGAAAAAAAGCAAAGTATCAATAACCCAACTCTAATTTAGACTAGTGTCAATACTAGACCCTTTATGAACCCTTTATAATGTTATGAAGGCTCTATCTCAAATTGAGGAAAACCTAGCTAGGTTTTGATTGTGGCAAACCACAGCTTCCCTTGCTACAGTGAGAAGAGAGAGAACTAGGAGGAGAAAACTTTGTTGATGGTGAGGGTAGAGGGTGAGGTTCTTATATTACAAGGAAAAATTTCAAAAATCCCATTTTACTTATGACTCTGTCCATTACAAACTATAGGTGCCAGCATGATTTACAGAAATTTAAAGGGAAACAGAAATAGAACCTTAAAGGGAGAATTATGTATTTCAAATTATAGGTAAATATGAAACCATAAAACCATAGAAAAGTTAGGATGCTGCCCAAGCAGATTATAAAGGAAAAACCACCAAACATTAAAGGAAACAAATTAGAACCAAAAAACATTGCAAAATGATATGGCAGAGGCAAGGCCAACTATTATAGCATTAAGTGAAAATTAGGAAAACTTCCGTAAAATTAGATATTTTTAAAAACTCAACCTGATCATTATAGAGAGATGCACAATACAAAATGATACAGAAAGTTTTAACATGGAAGGATAGTATCATTAATCACTTGCAAAGAAAAAGAGAGAGGTTACACCAAACAATGCAAACAATGCAAAAGGGGGTTATTTTTTATAATGACCAAAGTGAATATATAACTATTATAAACTCTTCTTTGATAATTCTCACTGTTTCAAATTATACTGAATACAACTTAAATGTCCCAATAGAAGAATGGTTAAATGTATTGTGGTATATTTTTGTGTGGCGGCCTGATCTGTAGTGGTTAAGAGAGGTGCTGTTGAAATTCTTTGCTATTAAAAAAAGGCTGACAGTGATATACTATTGATTGAAAAAGCATATTGCAGTTAGTATGAATGTCATTCTCCTACTTTTGTCAAAATAGAATAAAAATGATAACAAAGGTTAACTTTGGGTGATGAAACTAGAGTCAATTCAAATATTCTCATCTGAACTTTTATTCTTTTCCTGTGGATTATATAGTAAATTATATTATTGTGCCCAAATATCCACAGCATCTCCTACAGAAAAGGCCAGTTTCATGAGTCATTGACCTCAGCTGGGCCATACAACTTGCTTTGGTCAATAAATGTGAGTAGAGGTGACATGTGCCACCTATAAGCAAAAGCTTTAAAAGCTGTCCCATGGTTCTCCTTTGGTCTTTCCCTTCTTTCATGGGGCTTCTCAGTAAACATGGGGTGATGAGGACTCCAGTAGGTCTGAAGTTGGCCGGAAGGACATGTGAATTGTCAGGGAATAAACCTTTGGTGTAAGCCCCTGAGGTTTGGGTCTTGTGACCACATCATAACTTAGCCCAGGCTCAGTAATTCCCAGTTTCAAACGTTTTTCTGGGCATATACAAGTTATGATGCCTATGAACAGCAAGTTCTAGAAGTTTTCCCTACTACCTTTTGCTTTAATTAGGTCCCTGGGTCATAAATCTCAATTTTATATCACTCCATGCAAATGTAAATGTTGTAGCACTTAGCAATAGTTGTAGTGTTCCCACCGATATAAAGGAAAAATGAGACAGAAAAATTACATATTCAGCTCTCATATTGCTGTTATTTTCAGCCACAATACTTTTCTCATTGAATATAGTAATTATGTTGATGTTGACTTAAAAATGCATGGTCTTGAGCTTAGAATATTGTTTAGGCAATTTCTGAAAATGTGCTTTGATAGAGATGAAATAAGTATTTTTTATATTACAGTAATTCCTACACTCTAGGAATAAAGAATAAGTAGCTACAACCTTCTAATGGAATTTAGACTTACTTTTGTAATGCGTTTTGAAATAGAGCAGATGATCAAACACTTAATTGAAAATTGGTTGGACTGGTCTTTAAAGACCATTCAAATATACATTAGTTTCTTGAAACCCTTTTTGTTAAAAAAAACAATTAATAGAAACAACAATAACCTCAATACCAAATCTTGGAATGAGTTAAATTCTTTTATTCATCTTTTCCTTCATTTTGATATTATTCAAAATATTAATAACTCTAATTAGACCAAAATTTTGCCCTTTCATCATAACCAAGTTTCCCAGGAAATGTCATGTTAAATTAACAGAAAAATCAAAGTATTTGCATTAGTGTTAGTGAGGAAAGTGTAGTTGAATGCAGTTAAAAAAAAGGGAAGGGGAGAAATAGTCCAACAGAGGAAACATCGCTTCAGTTGAATTTATTTCCAGGTGGATAACAGTTTAATGAGCTGGGTTGTTTCAGCCTTGTCCCTTGGGTGCACTTGAACACATCACAAAACCATGATAGTTTTGGCTCAAGTGTCAATATCTACTTATCATCTTGGACTAAAAACCCAAGTACTTCAAACCAAGGATCTGAGTAGTGTTCTTATTTTCTGTTTTCTAGCACCAGAGCATAGCTTCAGAAACTTTACTCACACTTATTATACTGCCTTCATAAAGCAAAAAGATCAGATGATCATCTATCAAGTGTTGGCTTATTACTGCCTTTTGCTGATATAAGATGAAGCTTCATCACAAGACCAAAAAACCTCTGTAGCTTTTTACATTTCTGTTTGTCCAGAAGCTAGTTTTGTTTCAAGAAGAAGTCTTCCTATTTGGAGGATAAACAGTTTTTATTTCTCCAGTGGTAATAGTGACTTTAAAGTTGAAGAAAGGATTACAAATTTTAGTCATCAGAATGCCCAATTTTCCTAGTTTATAAAAATATTCTCTTAATTATTACTTTTCAAATATTCTCTATAATGAGATGACCATTGAAATTTTGATTAACACATTCAAGGTCACATAATCCATTTAACCTAAGGTTACAGACTTTAAATATCTAAAACTATAGGCCTATATAAAATTTAATTTACTTGTGCATGCAGAATTTACATGATTCACACATGAATCACTGGATATATTCGTATCATTAACATAATCTATTAAACATTTATGTCTCCAGCCTAGATTTTTCTGAGCACCAGACCTATATTTCTACGTGTTCGTCTCCATTTGAATTCCTCAGTGATATCTCAAGACTCAACATGCCTAAAATCATACTCTTGACTTTCCCATCAATCCTAGATTTCCTTTGACTATTTCTTGCTTAGAATACCAGAAATCTAGAAGTCACCTTGACTCTGCCTTTCCCCGTGCCCCTGCCACCTTTTCCGTCACAATGGGAAGGACTTGGTTTTGGGCTTCCGGCTGCTACTCTCCATCATCTCTTGCTTCCTGATTGAGCCTCCCTCATCCTCTTTACTGCCTCAATTTCATTCTCCTCATGGCTACCAAAGTAACCTTTTAATAGCACACACCTGGTCCTGCCTTACCTCAGTGAGGGCTTACCTCACTGTCCTGGAGGCTAGAAAGTCCAAGATTAAAAGGCACTGTCAGGTTAGGATCCTGTCTCTCTGCTTCCAAAATGGTATCTTGAAAACTGTGTTCTTTGGAGGAAAAAATCGTGTCCTCAAGGTAGAAGAGCAAGAGAGAGGACCTACTCCCATAAGCCCTTTTTTTTTTTTTTGCGGTACAGAGGATTGAACTCAGGGGCATTCTACCTCCGAGCTACACCCCCAGCCCTATTTTTTATTCTTTATTTTGAAACAGGGTCTCACTAAGTTGTGGAGGGCCTCACTAAGTAGCTGAGGATGGCAGCGAACCCAGATCCTCCAGTCTCAGCCTCCCAAGTACTGGGATTACAAGCGTGCGCCACCACGCCCGGCTCCATAAGCCCTTTTTTTTATAGTAGCATTAAAACTATTTATGAAAGCAGAGCCCTCATGGCCTAAATATCTCTCTTTAGGCCCCACCTCCCAATATTGTTGCCTTGGGGATTAGGTTTCCAACACAAATTTTGGGGGCACATTCATATCATAGTAGCCAACATGACCTCCAAGGCCCTGCAGGACTGGCCTTCACCTTTCTTTGATCATCATGTCACCATCTCTCTGTGCTCTAACCATACTGGCTACCACTCACTCCATTGTCCTGCCATGCTGGATTACCAGGTACCTAGTTAACGTCTCATGCTTTAGGTCTCAGCTCTGATTTCAATCCATAGATACTTGCAAGCAACTTGTTTGTTGAGAGTCACATGTGGCCAGGCTGTACGTTTGAAGTATAAATAACTATGGATGTGTGTTGTTAGTCAGTTTTCCATCACCATAACAAACTACATGAGACAATTAACTTATAAAAGTTTATTTTGGCTTACAGTTACAGAGGTTCCAGTTCATCAGACCTATTGCGTTTAGGCCTCTGGTGGGGGTGCCAGATACAATGACAGGGAGAGCATAGCATAGCAAGCTGCCCAACTCAGGCAAGGAAGCAAAAGAGGAAGAAGGGGCTGGGGTCCCACAGTCCCCTTGGAGGGTGTGCCCCCAATAACCTAAGAACCACCCATAAGGCCCTGCCGCCTAAAGATTCTACCACCTCCTCCTGGAATCACCCTGAGGACCAAATCTTGAATACAAGACTTTGGGAGACATTTGACAGCCAAACTCTAGAATGTGTATTCTTTGATCTTTCACAAATGCTGGATTAAAGGAGGCACATACTGTCTTTCCCCCTTTGGAACTGACTGCTTAGTGTTAGATTTAACCATTACATATATAACATGGCTGAACTAAACTATAGACAGACGTGAACTGAGTTATTATTATAATCCATTGGGGAGGGGAAATTGACAATTACTGGGGAAGAAGCTGATGTACTTTGGCCTTAGGGTCCAGAATATAAAAATAGTGATGTGCCTTAAAACAAAGAGAATGTAAGGGAAGAATGTGGCTTTTAGCATATATGTTTCTTCCCGTTTTCCTTATAGACAGACCTTTGTTGCAATTAGCACTTTTACCCTCCACCTTAAAATCTAAAGGAAGAAATATTTCTTCTTGTGTCCATTCTTCTTCTCACTAACAAATTAATTTTTCCCTAAATATGATGATTTTAATTTATTTTTAAAAATTACTTACTTGAACCTTTTTTGTTTGTTTTGCATTTAGGTGGTTTGGACACCCTCAATAGTTGCCTGCTCTTTCCTAGTCAAACCTGATTCATAAAATGGAATGAAGCTGAAGAATCACCTGCTTCTTTGTGAGCTGGAGAGGAGATTGGGACGATCTCAAGTGCACATAACTACACTCTAACTGCAGCGATGAGTTCAGACGAGAAGGGCATATCCCCTGCTCATAAAACATCCACTCCAACCCATAGAAGTGCCTCCTCTTCAACGTCCTCCCAGAGGGAAAGTAGGCAGGTAAGAGAAGATTAGAAAGTACATTTTGTTGTTTTATGCAAATACAATACCACTGGGAGAAGATGAGATTGCTAATGAATTCTGAAGTTTTGTTGTGAACTCTTTTATTCTACAGGAAAACTCGTTATTTTCTATAGATACATCTGATGATGTCATGAAGCTCCTACTCTTGCTTTTCTGTCATTTAGGACCCTTTTCTAGAAAGCAGACCACAGCAAGTGGATGGGTGGGGTCCCTAGGGAAGCCCTTGGGTCTTCTCATTGTCTACTCCTGGAGGGAGATCTAGCTTCGGGAACTTGAATGTTTTGCTTTCCCTCTTTTTCATTTGTGGAGGGGGGGAAGGATCTGTGAATCCACAAAGGACTTCTTTCTAAAAGGCCCTCACCGGTCCACCAAGCCCTAACCTCTGTTTGCTATTCTTTGGAATCTGGTAATAGTCAGATTCAGGAATTAGGTTACAAATAAAATTCTTATATCAGGAAATTGCAAGCAGTTAGAATTCAACAACTTTTTAAAGGCAACAGAGGAAGTAAACTGTCATTGCTTCATTGTGGTAGAAAACATCCATTGTCCCATTTGAGCTAATTCCATGAGTTATTTTTGTTTACAGAGTTACTTCATTGCTATTTTAGTGACTTTTCTGCTGCCAGGGTTGCATGAGGATTAATCATATGAATACTCTTCATTGTCAAAACAATGTGTTTTAGCTGGCACAGATCTGACAACAAGCCGGGCATGGTGGCGCACGCTTCCCAGTACTTTGGGAGGTGGAGAACGAAGGATCCGGGTTCGCGGCCAGCCTCAGCTCTCTCGCTCTCTTGCTCTCTCGCTCTCTCTCGCTCTCTCTCCCTGTCTCTCTCTCTCTCTCTCTCTCTCTCTCTCTCTCTCTCTCTCCTTAGTGAGGCCCTCCACAACTTCGTGAGACCCGGTTTCAAAATAAAGTATAAAAAATAGGGCCGGGGGTGTAGTGCGGAGGTAGAACGCCCCTGGGTTCAATCCCCGGTACCGCAAAAAAAAA
>PVJS01017936.1:0-35529 GCA_004027185.1 Glis glis | reverse complement strand
AAAAAATAGGGCCGGGGGTGTAGCGCAGAGGTAGAACGCCCCTGGGTTCAATCCCCAGTACCGCAAAAAAAAAAAAATAATAATAATAATAAAAAGGTCTGGGTATGTAGCTCATAGTAGAATGCCCTGGGGTTCAATTCCCAGTGCCAAAAAAAATGTCAAATCCTCCCTACATTTTGCCTGTTTCTGGTTGTTCTCAGTAAACTACAAATAGTGACTTTTTGTATTTTATCCAAGGCTTGTCATTGTTATCTGTGTGATGGTTGGTCTAAGAAAAACTACCATCTCCTAAAACCCTATTGTGAACATTAACCTGTCAGTTTCTCATTGTACTAAATCATAAACTTTCATTGTATGTCTCTTCCACTAGACGTTCGACTTTTCTTTTTATGGTTCTGGGGACGGAACCCAGAACCTTGTGCATGCTATGCACGTGCTCTATCACTGAGCTACACCCCAGCTCCATAGACTCTAAACGCTTTACAGCATAATCCACTTCATTTGGAAATCATTAATACTTATCACAGTATCTGGTACATTGTGCTCGGTCAATGTTAATTTGATAAGTGAAGCTAATAAAACTAATAAGTTTGATGAATGGACTGGGAGACTCTCGTAGGCAGTTGCCAAGTAGAACACAGGTTTTCTCAGACCAGTCACTTCAAGAGTTCCAAGGATGGCAGAAGTACGTGCTCCTGCTCTCTGGTTACCTCGATAATTCTAATACTCATTTAAAGTGATGTCAACAATAAAAAGCAGTGGAGAGCAAGCGAGAAATAATGACACTCGATCTTGTACTCAGTATAGTTTTTGCACCTGTCTGTAACCTGTGTGTGTCCATCCCACAGCCAGGAGCTCATGCTCCACAACCTGATGGGCTTGCTCACAGAGGCGGGAGAGGGTTTATATTCTTGTTTTCTGTGGATGGTTATCCAGAAAGAGTACTGCTGGCGGAGTTGCACACCTGTGTTTCACTCGATTAGGGGGTTCATAAGGATCTGAATACTATCTTTTTATACATTTTTTTTTTTTGCGGTACTGGGGATAGAACCAGGGGCATTCTATCTCTGAGCTCCACCCCCAGCCCTATTTTTTATTCTTAAATGAAACAGGGTCTCACTAAGTTGCGGAGGGCCTCACTAAGTAGCTGAGGCTGGCCGTGAACCTGGATCCTCCTGTCTCAGCCTCCCAAGTACTGGGATTACAAGCGTGAGATACCACGCCCGGCAGCAATCAACTTTTGGAAGGAGGAGACATGATCAGAGGCAACTATAAAAGAGGATTAATTGATATGCTTAATTAAAATGCTACAACCTCAAATTTTTCCTCTGTGGCAAACACTAGGAACATGGTTATGACTTTTTGATGTATTAAGAAGTTATGTATTCAAATACACTTCAATGGGGCCAAGTTTGTGGAAAAAAGGTTTTCTTGTGGACTATTTGTCATGAGAAATGCCGTAAGCAGCATGAGGTGGGTGAGACTTCAACACAGGCTGCTGTCACCAGAGGCAGAAGAAGTCTACAGATAAGCTTCTATGTTGTCAAATGTGTAAACATGGTGCAAGGCACTTTCTGTGCCTTATCTCATTTTATCTCTGTGACCTTTCTAGGATCCTAGAGGGGCTTGAATTAGAAAGATAAAGGATAACAAGTACCTGGCTGAAGGACCCCTACAGAGGACTCTGGCTGGATTAAGTTCTCTTTTCCAGGAGCCGGTGGCCAGGAACTCTGTCTCTGTGGACCGCAGGCCCTCCTCTCAGGGACTCAGGTGTGACAGCAGCTAAGGGCGTCCCGAGCAGAGCAGGTTTCCAACATTCCTGTCCTCCTCCTTTCCACTGAGTTCTTTTTTTTTTTTTTTCAGTACTGGAGATTGGACCCAGGGGCATTCTACCTTCAAGCTACACCCCCAGTCCTATTTTTTATTCTTTATTTTGAAACAGGGTCTCACTAAGTTATGGAGGGTCTCACTAAGTAGCTGAGGCTGGCCTTGAACCTGCAATCCTCTTGTCTCAGCCTCCCGCGTACTGGGATTACAAGTGTGCGCCACCACGCCCGGCATTTGTGTGTATGTGTGTGTGTGTGTGTGTGTGTGTGTGTGTGTGTGTGTGGTTTTGGGGATGGAACTCAGGGGCCAGGGGCCTTCTACCTCTGGGCTACACCCCCAGCCCTATTTTATTTTATTTTATTTTATTTTATTTTATTTTATTTTATTTGGAAACAGGGTCTCACTAAGTTGCTTAGAGCCTCACTAAATTGCTGAGGCTGTCCTTGAACCTGCGATTCTCCCGTCTCAGCCTCCCAAGTACTGGGATTACAAGTGTGCACCACCACGCCAAGCTCCACTGAGTTCTGTTAGGTCCAAGAAATGAGTTTCCTGCCCTACAACTGCTTTTCAAACTGGGGTAAACAGTAACAATCTGTGGAATCCAGGGCTGAAAGAACTGAGAAAACCTTTAAGAAAGAATGCCTTTTCTTCTTAGAACTTGGACACCCCATGTATTTGCATGGTTTCGATAGGGGGCAGCACATCCTCTTCTTTAAAGTAATCTTTTTCTCGGCGAGAAACTTCTGCTGGAAAATGATATACGGTCATGCATAATAAAGGCAAGTAGTAAACGTTCCCTGCGACACACCGTAAGTCCACTGTGCACGGTCGCAGCCCAAGTCATGTAACAGGATTTTACCCACCAGTAATAACTAGCACAAAAGTTGTATCGTGACATGTCTACTTCCAACTCTAATGCTATTTATTCCTCTTCTCATTAGGGACTCAGTCTATTGGAAAAGCTTTGCAAAAACGCGTGACCCCTTCCCCACGCTGCAGTTCGTGATGGTTGTTAACACTTGAGCCCGTCCTTCCCCACGCCGCGTTCTGTAACGTTTGCTTCCATCCTGGGCACACCCTTTCCTCTCTCCCTTCTTCAGTGGGGCCAGCTCTGATTGCTTTTCTCCTTTCAGGGTGGATTTTTATCAAACCACAGATCTAAATATGTCCATTCCCTTCACAGTGAAATTTTCCCCAAGGAACCCTCCAGGAAAAATTGGCTGCAAGTGAATCAAACAAGAAAGGGGAGGCTTACTAGAAGCTTCGAAACCATCAGCTTCCAAGAACACGCATGTTCTTGTTAGGGACAATCTCGTGTGTGTGGCCTGGGAGCCTTGGCGGCCCTGGGCAGGCTGGTTTGGCGAGGAGAGGTGCAGGTCACCCCGTATGCAGGGACTTAGGGAGCACCTCAGTAGAGCCAGACTCTCTCGCCTAAGCATTCACTCTTTAGGCTGCAAATATATTTATATCTCAAAAAATTTGAGCTGGGCGTGGTGGCACACACTTGTGATCCCAGTACTTGGGAGGCTGAGACAGGAGGATCCGGGTTTGCAGCCAGCCTCAGCAACTTAATGAGGCCCTCTGCAACTTAGTGAGACCCTGTTTCAAAATAAAGAATAAAAAAATAGGGCTGGGAATGTAGCTCAGAGGAAGAATGCCCCTGGGTTCCATCCCCAGTACCATAAAAAAAAAATTGGCTCCTTTAGATTAAGTAGGCTTAAAGAGAATTGTGACTAAAAAGGAAATAATCTACATAAGATATAATAAGTATATATTTATATGTCAGTTCATAGAAGCAAGCATATCCTGACTTTCTTGAATCTCCCTGTATTATGATAATAAAATTACCTTTCCCCTAAGCCTTATTTTCTTTTCTTTCTTTTTTTTTTGCGGTACTGGCAATTGAACCCAGAGGCATTCTACCTCCAAGCTATACCCCCAGCCCTATTTTTTTAATTCTTTATTTTGAAACAGGGTCTCACTAAGTTGTGGAGGGCCTCACTAAGTAGCTGAGGCTGGCCGTGAACCTGCAATCCTCCTGTCTCAGCCTCCCAAGTATTGGGATTATAAGTGTGGGCCATCATGCCTAGCAAACCTTCTTGTTTTAAAGATATACTTTTTAAAAAGATCACTTTTATCCGGGTGTGGTGGTGGTGCACGCTTGTAATCCCGGTACTTGGGAGGCTGAGACCGGAGGATACAGGTTTGTGGCCAGCCTCAGCTACTTAGTGAGGCCCTCCATAACTTCGTGAGACCCTGTTTCAAAATAAAGAATAAAAATAGGGCTGGGGGTGTACTTGGAGGTAGAATGTCCCTGGGTTCAATCCCCAGTTCCACAAACAAACAAACAAACAAATAAATAAGATCATTTTTAGAAAAAAATTTTTTCTTTTTTTTTGCAGAACTGGGGATTGAACCCAGGGGCATTCTATCTCTGGGCAACACCCCCAGCCCTATTTTTTATTCTTTATTTTTGAAACAGGGTCTCACTAAGTTGCGGAGGGCCTCACTCAGTAGCTGAGGCTGGCCACGAACCTGCGATCCTCCTGTCTCAGCCTCCCGAGTATTGGGATTACAAGTGTGCACCACCATACCCGGCTATTCTTTTTTCTTCTAAACAATCATTTTTAGAAAAAACATCAGTGTTAGGTTAGCAGACAGGATTGGTTCCTGCCCAGATTCCCTTGGATCCATGCTACCAGGCCTATCTTTGGTGTGCCTTGATGACACTCGGGTCTGGGAAACTGAGCACAGTCTTGCCAGTACCCTGCCTGGCTAGCACAGGAGACACATGCCCGGTCCCTTCACCTCCAGGAGGGGCGAACAGCTCCCAGGTATAATCGCTGCTCCCGGCAGGACCAGCCTCTATCTGGGGCTCCACCCGACATCACTCCTGGCTTGGCTCCCCTTCTCCAATCCTTGCTGACTTCTCGGGAGCATTTCCTTTGTCAGCCACGTGCACCTGAATCCTTGACTCAGGAGCTTTTGAGGAACCAGGACACCTAACCGTTCCACCCTCTCTGACTTGAGGAAGTTGTCAGAACCAAGATGGAGTTGTTCTCGTCGTATCATAAATGAGAGTTTTGGTTGTATGATTGGAAAACTTCAAGGCGTTCTGTCAGTCAAAGAACTCTAAACAATATAAGCCCAGAAGTTTTCTTTAGACAAATAATTCTGCTGAAATTTTAATAAATGGGAGAGGTTCTCCATTTTTTATCTTTCCAATTTCAAACTGCTTGAAGGCCAACCTCAAAAATAAAGAAGAGCTAGGATTACATCCAATAAAAGGATGGGGGAAAATATGTAGAAGATACAAGATACCCAGAGATCAGGGAGAAGCTATAAGGAGCAACGAAGCATAGCACACAAGTTACATAGAAAAGAGAAGGCAAACCATGTGTTGGGAATTAGAGCTCTCTGCGGGGACTCCAATGCGTGCCTTTGCAGGACTTGCCAAACCTTTCTACAAACATCTATGGCCGGGCGTGGTGGCGCACGCTTGTTATCCTAGTACTTGGGAGGCTGAAACCAGAGGATCCAGGTTCACGGCCAGCCTCAGCTACTTAGTGAGGCCCTCCACAACTTAGTAGACCCTGTTTCAAAATAAAGAATAAAAAATAGCACTGGGGGTGTAGCTTGGAGGCAGAATGCCCCTGGGTTCAATCCCCGGTACCGAAAAAAAAAATCTCATGAGTTTTTCTATGTTCAAGGCTTTGTTCCAGGTGTCAGTGAGCAAAACAGACAACAGTCCTGCCGACATGGAGCTTATATTCTAGGGGGGACAGAGACAACACATAAGTGGTTAAAATATATGGTCAAGGGCGGCACATTCTGTGCTGAAAATGAAGCAGTGGTGTCTAGGGCGGGACGTTGCAACGTAAAGCAGGGCAGGGTTAGAGAGGACCTGGCGGAGAGGGGACAGCTGGGCGAGTTGTGCAAGACGAGGGAGCAGGGCACCTGGGCGCTGGGCCGAGAGCACTCCAGAAGGAGCATACCGTGCCAATGCATAGGATGGGAGGGGCCCTGGAAAGTTGGAGAAAGCAAAGAACACCTGTGTGGTGAAGAGAAGAGCGAAGACACGGGGCGGGAGGTGGGGCAGAAGGAACGTGAGCAAGCAGGCCTTGTCGCAGAACTGCAGGACGCAGGCTTTCGCTGGACCGCGTGGGGCCACCGGGAGGCTCGTGCTAAGGACCAAGGGACAACACGCTCGGCTAGTTGATACCGGGCCCATTCAGTTTGCTTCGTTGCGAATAGACTTTGGTGAGGGGGAAAGCCGGGAAACTGTGTACGAAGGTGTTATGGTCATCGGAGCGAGCGATTGCCCTGTGCTCAGAGTGGAAGCTGGAGGTGCTGAGAAGCGATTGCAGTCTAGAAGTATAATGGATACAGAATTGACTGTTTGGGGGATAATTTGGTGATAATTGACTGCTTTGGTGTTAGTTGGCTTCAGCGTGGAAGAGAAACATCTAGAAGACGTTGCTGACTGCGTCACGTGGTCTGTTGAGTTGAGTTTTGGGAGCCTTTGTTTCCTACTGGATGTTGTTTACTAGACGTTGGGCACTGGGCTAGCAAGGTGCGGTTCCTCCTGCCAAGAGGCTTACACTCTGGACAGGGAAATGCACGCATCAATAAACGTGCATGGGCCACATTAAGTCTAATAAAGTATGCTGAAGTCCTGCAAGTGGGGTGGGGTTACCACGGTCACAGAGACAGAGTAAGATGGGAATGGAAATCCTTCTGGAGGAGACAGTGACGAAGGTGAATGTTGGCAGGTGCCTCTGAGCATCAGGAGGGATGGAGGAGCGGCTTCCCAGGAGAGGAGAGAGAAACAAAGGGTTGTGCTTGGGAGGGAGCCAGCAGCGGGCTGGACTGGCTGCAATGGGAGGTATGGCCGAAGGGAAACGAGTTGGGTGGAACAGACGGTAACAGGTCTGAGGTCCCCTGCTTCTGGCCTGGCTGGTTCTAAGGTCTTAGAACCTTTTTTGTTTTGTTTTGTTTTGAGATGGAGGTCTCAGTATTGCACAGGCTGGCCTCCAACTCCTAGGCTCAAAGAGTCCTCCTGCCTCAGCCTCCCAAGCAGTTGGGACTGCAGGCATGCTGCTGCGCCAGGCTCAGTGAAAGGTTTTATTTTATTTTATTTTATTTTATTTTATTTTATTTTTGCAGTACTGGGGATTGAACCCAGGGGCATTCTACCTCCGAGCTACATCCCCAACCCTATTTTTTATTCTTTATATTGAAACAGGGTCTCACTAAATTGTGGAGGGCCTCACTGAGTAGCTGAGGTTGGCCACAAACCTGTGATCCTCCTGTCTCAGCCCCCCAAGTACTGGGATTACAAGCGTGCACCACCATGCTCGGCTTCAGTGAAAGGTTTTAAATAAGGCCCTGTGTGGTCAGACTTCAGTTGTATACCACTTGGAGGTAGACTGGAGACAGTAGAAGGTGAGAGGCTAGAAACCCAATTGAAAGTGATCATGACTGTTTCAGTAGCTGCTGAGAGACGGGCTTAGGTCTAGGGCAGAGAGTAAGTAGGAGAGAAAGGGTGGATTTAACAAGGCCTAGGAACCAACTAACTGGTCATCATGAGGGAGGAAGCAGTCTGGAGGCTAGGATTGTGCGGACCCTTCAATTAAGATTAGGGAACTCTTAGCCGGGCATGGTGGTGTATGCTTGTAATCTCAGTACTTGGGAGGCTGAGATAGGAGGATCGCAGGTTCAAAGCCAGCCTCAGCTACTTAGTGAGGCCCTCCACAACCTAGTGAGACCCTGTTTCCAAATAAGATATAAAATTGGGCTGGGGGTGTAGCTTGGTGGTAGAATGCCTCTAGGTTCAATCCCCAGTACCAAAAAGAAAAAAAAAAAAAGATTAGGGAACTCTTAAAAAAGTGAAGTTTAGTGGACGTGGGGGGAAGTGGCGAGATCAATTTTGGCCCGTTGAGGTGGCGGGCTGAGAGATAAAGATGGAAATCCCCGGGGAGGCGCTAGATGTACGGCCCTTGCCTTGCTAGAGAGGCCAGCCTCTAGCTGTGGGTTCAGGGATTCACAACATTTAAGGGCTAGTTCAACTCCAGGAACACATTCGAGTGTCAAGGGACAAAGAAGGCTTCGAGTGAAAGGGGGGGGGGGCAAAAGCAGACACAAAAGCAGCCAAGCGCCGACTCTGGGGACGTGTGGCCAGAGCCATGACTCACCGGGCCAGCCAAGGAGCTCCAGGCACTGACATGCGTCTGCGGGCCAGCCAATTAGAGACGCAGCAGCCCCAGTCAGTGCTGCAGTGGCGGGTGTGGGGGGAGAAATCGGATCGCAGTGGTAGGATGAGTAGATGGGAGGTGAGCGAGAGCAGGCTCCCAGACAGATTAGACTGTGAATGTCCAAATCCCTGTTCTCCACACGAGGGAGCCCTGCCCAGGCTGGCTGGGGACCGGAGTAGATGGAGGGGTCTCTCCTCCTAAGCTGTGGCAGAAATCAGAAGCAGGTGAGAGTTCAGAGCTAAGAGTGAAGTGAGAAGGAGAATCCAGGGAGTCAGATCGGAGATAGAATGCGTGCTCCTGGGTAAGGGCAGAGCCAGTGTTGGCAGCTGGATCAGGGATCCAGGATAAGACAGCTGGGTGGGGAGGGGGGTTGCAGGCAGGCATGCAAGGGACCAACAGGGGAGATGAGGTGCACTGCTGGGCCTGTAGTTCAAAGGGCCCAGGCTCAAGGAGGAAGGGAGGAAATGAGGAAGAGACAGGGAGGGGTAGGGGCCTGGCCGGAGGGCAGCAGGAGGACACAGTAGAGGTAGTGGAGCTGGAGAGGAAGACAACTAGCAGGTGGCGGCTTTATGGAGGTAAAGACTTGAGACAGAGCAGGGATCCAGACACTCACATGCAGGGCCTGGCCACGGGAGTGGACCACAAGAGTGGACCACAGGATGGGGGAAGACGCAGGTTCTTAGAACTGAGGAGGCCGAGGCTTAGGAAAGCTGCCACGTGAGAATCCTCCCTGAGCACAGATGCCACTCAGGACAGTGGCAGAAATTAGATTAAGGGAGAGAACCTACCTACATCCTCATGGACCATGGAGTCCCAACCAAAATGACAAGAAGAGGTTAGAGAAGGCAGGGAGGTGAACCCACGTGGAGGAGGGGTGTGCCTGGGCGTGTACATTGTTCACGCGAGGATGGTGCTGGGTACTGGAAGCAGCCCTTCAGCTCCCTCCAGCCTGCTGCGCATCCAGGAGGGCTGAAAGGAGGCGCTGGCAGGGAATAGACCGCAGATTGTCTTGCCCATAGACATGTAAAAACTAGGTGTTCCCAGACACTAAGAAGCATCTTTTATTTTCTAAAAAAGACTAAGGGTTTCCAGGGAATCACAAAAGACACTTGTACTGGCTGGATAGTATTTAATATGATCAGGTCTTAAATAAGAAGACATGAACATAAACATTTAAAACCAAATATATAATAAATAAACATTAAGTTATAAAGGACATAGTTTATATTAAAACTAAATTCTCAGATGCAAATGTAAATACAACAGAGCAATAATATAGAATAATAATGCTACAATTTTATACAAGTGTCCAAAGAAGACACTCTCAGCTAAAATAGTAAAAATCATGATTAATTTCCTCTGAACTCCCAGACTCTCATGACCTACAGCAATGTTTCCATGTTCCTTCCTTCCTTCCTTCCTTCTTTCCTTCCTTCCCTCTTTCCTTCCTTCCTTCCTTCCTTCCTTCCTTCCTTCCTTCCTTCCTTGCTTCTTTCCTTCCCTCCCTCCCACCCTCTCTCCCTCCCTCCCTCCCTCCCTCGTGGAACATTTCCCTTGTTCCCACAGGGAGTGTTGCTACAAAAGCTATTTAAATAATGTTGAGCATCTGAACATTAGATTCAATAGGAAGTTTGACTCCTCAGTGTGGTCAGATGTTCCTGTAAGAGTATTCAGAACTTGGGAGACTCATAGACATGTAACGCTCTGAACATAGATTCCCAAAGTCGCCCCCCGGGGGGGATGCTGGACTTACCCAGGGGACAGTAGTAGCCTTGGGTGCAGTTGGGGGGCATTGGATAAAAATAAGGGGGGCAGAGGAAGTGCCCAAGGGGGTGCTGAGCAATTTATTTTCTGAAAAGGGGCCAATAAGCCAATCAGCTTGGAAATCTATGAGAGTTTAAAAAATGCAGGATAGACTTTAGAGATTGAGGAAATAGAAACCCAAAAAGTTTAAGCAAGTCACCCCAACTTCACAGCCAACAATATTTCAGCCCCACTGTGTCACCACCACAGGCGGACAGTGATGTGTCTGGGTTATCCGTGTGCCCCTTTTGAGAACAGAGCAGGGGAGACAGAGCTTTTGAGGCCCCCTCTTCTTCATCTGCTCATCCTAAAACATTCTTTCCCTGGGGTCCGGTGGGACCTTTCTCAAAGTTTTTAAAGTGTTTAGGCTCTTAGCCAATGCCCCATTAAATTATTTTCACTTTTAGAGAAGAGATGCTGGCCCAAAGGATTAGAACAGATATTTTTTTTAACAATAAACACACCCCCAAAAATAAATACATTATTTTAAATATAAAATAACAATGTCAAGAAGTCAACAAGTATAAAGCCAGAAACAAAAAAATACGGAGTTGGTCTTTCTCCAGGCTTTTCTTTCTGCAGTTTTGCATCTCTGTGTGGCTCTCGACTTTCATCCCAACCTCGCAGGCTGCCACCGTGTGAACATAGCAGACTCGCTATACATGTCACCATTGAGAGGCACACACACACACGATTCCTCTGTAATAGCATATCTTCCATTTTTAAGAGAGCGCCTTATTTCTGATGACTGAGATTTGAGTAAGTAATCAATTCTCAACATATCTCTTAGAACTGTACGTCATGTCTGGATTTGCTTTGAAAACACTTCCAAGTCCATCGTTTTTTTCCCCAGAGCAGAAAACGTTTCCCACCCCGCATCCTCTTGCATGCTAGAGTCGTTTTAACAAGGCATTCTCGAATAGCTTATATCACGCTCGTGCAAATTTTATTCTTCTAGAGTTTTTAACTTCGCGTTTAAGCAAGCCCTGCTGGCATTGGTGTGAAATGGCAGCTAGAGCAGGTTACTTGCTTTTACGACCCATGGCTGAAAGGTTGGAATGTTTATGCAAAAGTCTGTTTTCCATCTGGACAGGACTCCCAGCCTCTTGACTTGTCTCCTGATTTTAATATTTATATAGGTGATTGCATCCTATATTTGATTACATCCAAAGTAAGCAAACACAAAGTGTCTAAAATGCTAAACATGTTTTGAAACATCTTCATCACAGAAATTTCATTTTAAAAAGAATAAAGGAAAGAAAAAAATGGAAGAAAGGAGAGAGACACCCGGCATTACTAGCACACTCCTAATACAACCACACAATTTGATAGGAGAGCTGCAAGACTTTTTAAACTTTGTTTAGTTCCAGAAGGCCACCTGCTGTGTCCCTTGATAGCTTTTAGTTGCCAATTTCACAAGCTTAAATGTTAGCTGACGAAGGGACTTGAGATTGGGGAAGGTAATAAATCCATTTCTTAAGACCACTTAAGAAAATAAAAAAAAATAAGAGTCTATTCCATAAATAGATTCCTATCTATAGTATTTAAATATTTTGATAAACCTAATAAAGAAGTAAGACTTTTGGTATCCATTTGGTAAAACTATCCTTCTAGTACATAAATAAGTTACATATTTATATGTTAAACATTCTGAGATAAAAAGTAAACTCTAAAGGAATGAGTATTTAAATATTCAGTTTTCATTTCCTTAAAAGAAAGACTTCAGCTTTTCATGCTGATCCTGTGCCTCTATATTTTCGGCTTGAATGAAGGTATACCCTTTTAAGTTATGATCAAAATAGACCTCATTCTTGTGGTAATCAAGATCAAGGTTAACATCAGATTAGTAAATTCCCGAGCTGTATTTTTGGTGAACATCTTGAGCCTTCTCCTTCAATCAAAACATGTCATAGTTGGGCAGGAAAACAAGTAAAAACTTCAGATGTCATAGAAATCTCTGACATAGGAAATCACACTCGAGTTGAATAGGACGTTTCTCCAAATCATTGGACGTGTGGATTGAACTGAAGTGTTGCCTAGTAATTGGGGGAGAATCATCCTAACTTTGCACACTTATCTGAGGTCTCTTCCCATCACTAACTTTGGGGGCCTCTGCACCGGGAATACCAGGAATGCGTTTCATTGCTGTCTTAGAGTATGTAGGCTAGTGTCCAGCTTCAAGTGACATCTTGGGGAGTCTTCACAGATTGCTCGCTTTGGAAAGGTGCTGATGAATCATCTGTGGACAAGGCATGTCGTGAGTGATGTGCACAGAGAGACGACATCGCATCCCAAACACAATCTAGGGTACATACCTTTTGGAGAAGTGATTTCAGTCTTTCTAGGAATTCGTTGGGTGGTTTTTTCTCGTAAGAATCACACGAAGGGCATGTCTAGAAATCAATGGAAAAGTAACATTCTTCTTTAAAATTTTTTCCCACTTAATAAAATGTTCATTTAAATGTTATTTTCCCATTAAAGACATGAATCATGTTCTTCGGAAAACATATGAAAAAGTACATAAAACGTTACTGTCAACAAGATTTTCATTATGATGTGAGACTATAATGCACCAATAAAAGCACATTAAAAAAAGGTAAAGAAGCCGGGCGTGGTGGCGCATGCTTCTCCGGCTGAGACCGGAAGATCCGGGTTCGTGGCAAGCCTTAGCTTCTTAGTGAGGCCCTCCGCAACTTCGTGAGAACCGGTTTCAAAATAAAGTATAAAAAATAGGGCCGGGGGTGTAGCTCGGAGGTAAAATGCCCCTGGGTTCAATCCCCGGTACCGCAAAAAAAAAAGTAAAGAAAAAGTACATAAAATTGTTCTGAAAGTAATAATGGGGACAGTCACTTCTAATCCCATCCCCATGAATATCCACTGCGGTGACATGATGTTCACCTAGTGTTTTGCTTTTATGTTTCACTTCTACTTTGCATTTACTGTTATATTGTTTGGTAATTCACTTTTTTTTTCATTTAACGTATCACAAGCATTTCCTGGATGTTAAATATTCTTCAAAAATATTGTGTATAATGGTTGCTTTGTATTTCAACACGGAATGGCATTATTACTATTTTTACACACATAGGTTGCTTCTAACTTTTCACTTTTGTTTATAATACGGTGAAGAACACCTCTGTCAATAATTTTTCATATATATCTTTGTTTATTTGATACATTTCCAGAAGTAGAATAACTAAAGAGAGAGAATTTTGAAAGGCTTTTGATGTACATTGTAAAACAGCTATATCTCTTTTCATTTAGAGCATTCTTACCATTATTGGGTATTGCTAAAAATTCTAATTAGAAAAAAATAGGGTTTCCTTGTTTTAACATGTATTTGATTACTAGGGAAATTGAACAGTTTTTCCTTATGCATTCTACCTCCAAGCCCCTTTTTTTTTTTTTTTTTTTTTTTGTGGTACCGGGGAATGAACCCAGGGGCGTGCTACCTCTGCGCTACACCCCTGGCCCTATTTTTTATACTTTATTTTGAAACCGGGTCTCATGAAGTTGCGGAGGGCCTCACTAAGTAGAGATAGATAGATAGATTAGATAGATAGATAGATAGATAGATAGATAGATAGATAGATAGATGATAGATAGATAGAGACAGGGAGAGAGAGAGAGAGAGCTGAGGCTGGCCAAAAACCAGGATCCTCTGGTCTCCGCCTCCCAAAGTACTGGGATTACAAGCATGCGCCACCACGCCCGGCTCCAAGCCCTTTTAATTTTTTATTTTGAAACAGGGTCTTACTAAGTTGCAGAGGGTCTCCATAAGTTGCTGAAGCTAGCCTGGAACCTGCAGTCTTCCTGCCTCAACCCCTCAAGTATTGGGATTATAATTATGTGCCACCATGCCCAGCTGGTTTATGTTCTTTATTCCCATCCTGTTGAGGTACCAAATACCAGGTCATTGCTAGGTATTACCATTCAATGCCAATTTCATGATGTAATGGCAACATCTGGCTGAAAGAGGGTTAGTAAGTCCAGTTTTCATTGGATGCTTAGCTATTTGTGGAATTTGGAGATCGCTTAACTTCTTTAGCAATCTCGCTTTCCTCATCTATAAAATGAAGGTGCTTAGCTGGATAGTTCTAAGTTCAGTGCCAACATTAGCGCTTCAGGAGCCTTTGGTACTGGGTTTCAAAACCATGCCCAGCTCCCTTCTTTCTGAGGAACACTTTGGAGGGATATTTTTCACATGGTAACCTGGTCAAGCAGTCAAAGGAAATAAGGATCATTTGGATAGTGTCATTAAGATTTCACTTGAATCACATGTGGAATTTCTTGGAGGAGGGAGAACAGATAAAACGTTTAGAGTAACCTAGTTTATGTGGTTTCCACTTGTTTTGACTAATGCTTGGATTGCTCATGTTCTTGAATATCAGTGTTGCTCATGAGTTGGCATAAGAAGAGATATGCAAGAAGCACTAGAGGTCCAAAAAAACTAGGGACATTGAAATTCACCAGCCAAATCATGGAGTATTTCTATTTAAATTTAATACTGCCAGTACTGGGGAGGCTGAGACTGCAGGTTCGAGGACAACTTAGCGAGACTTTCAGCAACTTAGTGAGACCCTGTTTCAAAATAAAAAATAAAATAGGGCTGGGGATATAATTCAGAGGTAGAATGCCCCTGGGTTCAATCCCCAGTACCCCCCCCCAAAAAAATCAATACTGACTCTACAATTGTCCAGGCAGTAATATTCTTTAAGATAGCAAAGTTTGAGATTTATCTTTGTCTCTTGTAGGTTATTTCTTTTCTTGAAAGAAAACTAGGATCTAGCATCTGTTATAATAATACTAGTTATAGGTGACTATATATGTAATGAGAGGAAAATATCTCCTAAGTCACAATTGGATTCTCTTCCTAAGGACTCCTTTACCTTGGGAAGCTATATGAATATATTCCAGATACCAGGGACTACCAGCAAATTCTAATTGGTTTTCTATGCCCTTTGAAGGATTTGAATGAGGTGACCCCACTTCTCAAAACATACCATGTATGACAAGGTATAACAGTTCAGGTACCAGAGGCTCTTGGTGTGTGTGTGTGTGTGTGTGTGTGTGATCTAATAGACACATTACTATAGTTAATAAATACAAAGAAGATAGATGACAATCTTACTGGAATGTGTTCCTGTTCTCTCCCTGCATTTGCAGAAGGTAGTTTCCTCTTCAGCTTTTTAATCAACACATTGATTCTTTTTTGGTTGTTTCCTGTTCTTGCTGGCTTGAGTTGGGCCTTCTGAAAACATGAAAAAGCCAGTTGCTCGCAGTGTTCCTGAAAGAGAAATAAATTGTCTGCATGTTATTGAAAGTTACTCAGAAAGTTAGAAATGACCTTCCCAATCTTCTGTTCCTACCTCGACTCAAGGGTCTTGGGGACCACACTGGTTTTAACAAATGATAACACTTTCACGTAAGCTTTGGCCAGGAGAGATAGAGGTGCCTACATGTAAACTTTCCCTTGTCTTAGGGAAAAGGGGGCATTTTCCTGCCTTGCAGAGAGGGGAAGAGTATCACTTTTTCATAGTTCTTGCTTCCTAATACTTCCTAATACTATGCTAAGGGACATAGTATTTTGAGGGCTGGGTGGTGGGCAAATGGTAGGGGAGAGTTCGTTGGGGTTAAGAATACCTTTGCTGAATTATGAGACTCTAAAAGTTACACTGTGACTTTGGGTAAATTATGGTGTAATCTGGTTAGGAATCTTTTCCATTTGTTTGCTGCTTCTCTATGTAGTATGCATGGGAGTATCTATCAGTGGCGTGCCTTGAAGCAGCGTTTCATGCTGTACAGCAGCACCTGCCGTCCCGTTGCTGGTAAACGCTCCATATCTATTTGCAGAGTCAATAGATGAGGTAAATGAGCGAAAGCCCCTTATTTGAAGAAGGGAAGTGGGCGCCTACCTCTGCTGGTCTACGCTAAGGTTCAATACACGGGTTAGGCACGCCTTTTCTTTTTCTTTTTTTTTGCGGTACTGGGGATTGAACGCAGGGGCGTTCTACCTCCGCGCTACGCCCCCGGCCCTATTTTTTATACTTTATTTTGAAACCAGGTCTCACAAAGTTGCGGAGGGCCTCACTAAGGACAGAGAGAGAGAGAGAGAGAGAGAGAGAGACGGAGAGGGAGAGAGAGAGCTGAGGCTGGCCGCAAACCCGGATCCTCCGGTCTTTGCCTCCCAAAGTACTGGGATTACAAGCGTGCGCCACCATGCCCGGCTATGCATGCCTTTTCTAAAACCCTATTCACATTGTCAGGTAAGTGAGGGTAGGATGCTGCATAAACCAAGAAGCCCAGGAACAGAATTTGAGACTTGCCCAACCAATGGGAAGGAAGATGACCATTCCTTAGAAGATAAGAATGGGGCTGGGGATGTAGCTCAGTGGTAGAGCACTGGCCTGCTGCAGGAGGCCCTGGGTTCAATCCACAGTACTGGGGGGGGAAAAGTAAGAATGGTGTCTCAGAGAACACAGAAGTGAGAATCAAAAGCTTCTCTCTTGGCCCAGCCAAATAACTAGTGAATACACCCAAATCCTGGCAAGCAAACTGGAAAGGAAATGGAATTTATTGGAAGAGCAAAATTTATACCGACTTGCTGAACACACTGTAATGCTGATCTGAGAGCTTGTGTCTGGGTTACTTGCATCCGAGTTACTTTTTCCTTTCCGCAAGTGTGCAACCTCCCTGCACTTGTGCAACCTCCTTCTCACTAATGCACATGGAAGCCACGGTCCAGATGCCTCCGTCCCCCACGCTGCAGGCACAGTCCTGTCTGTGACAACAGTACCTCAGTCTGCACATGGACAATGGGCTGGAAATGGTATCTGTCCTGCTTTGCATTTTCCAACCCATAGGCTTACCCAGCGTGGATGTTGATTCATAACGCGCATTGTGAAGACACAAGCCCATCAGGTTTGCTTTGCATATGTAGCCACAAGCTGAGAACCCGCTTATCTGGTTTCCTTCTATCTGGGCAGCTTGCCTGTCAGAAGGGTAAGGTGGTGTCCTTTCCATGTTTGCCAAAATGCTTATTTAATAGAAACTATTTATAAATGTTAATTATAGCACTTTTTTTTCCTTGAAAACCACATGTTCATGTTTGTTGAATTTTTTTTCTTTTCTCTTCTTTTTGACCACAACCGGCTTAACTTACTGGAAAAAAATAATATTCATAAAGAGGTAAATTTTCCAGCTGAAACTGAAAATACTAACTGCTTCATCCGTGATGATCTGAGAAACCAGCATTTCTCACAGAGGCCGGTTTTGCTGAGTTAACATTTTCATTTGTGTGTTGAAAGAAAAATTAGGTTCCAAAGAAGTAGAGGGGCCCTGCGGAACACACTCCCCAGAGACCGTATTGCCAGGAATGGTCCAGGCCAGTGATCAAAACCTTTAACCCTAAGAAGGCCTTTCCGAAGGCCGCTGGATGGAAGATGGCGGTGTGTGGGTGCTGGCGCCCAAGCTGATGGGGCCGTGCTGCCTTCCACCCTGCCTTCTTCACCTGCGTTCATAGACAGCGGTGTTGGTTTTGTTTAGTTTTCCAAGTAGCAGCGCTGTCTCTGGCAATGTGTATCCAGGACGAATTACTGCTGGACTTGACTTCAGATGCACCTCAAAGTCAGCCTCACGGAGGAACAGAAAGAAGGGGAGAACGTGGGAGCCCAGGGCAGCCTCTGGTGCAGCGCCCTCTGGGAGCAGTCCGAGGGGGAGGATGTGCTTCCCTCGCCCCTTAATGCAGGAGACATAATGCAGGTCCTGCATTAGTTTTGCAGACAAGAGGGAGCGGGGAGGAAGGCAAAAGCAAGAGTGAAGAGACCCACTCCTCTCTAGCCCGGGAAGGAGACAAGGGCTGCTGTTGAAAACCAGAGTGGCCATGGCTTTGCTGTTTCATGATTGAATATTTGAAAATATTTGCCTCTGTACAGCCTATTTTTAACCTACTTAGATTTATTTCTTTTGCAAAGAAAGCCATGGCTAGGAAGTCTTTCTAACAGGGTAAGATCACCCTTGTTCCCCGCACAAACTCAGTTTATATCAGGGTTGCCCAATAGCAGCGCTATTGATATATTGGACTGGATAATTCCTTTTTGTTTCTTTTGTTGTGCTGGGGATTGAACCCAGGAGCATTATACCTCTGAGCCACACCTCCAGACCTTTAAAAAAAAAAATTAAGCCAGGTGTGGTGGCGCACGCTTGTAATCCCAGTACTTGGGAGGCTGAGACCGGAGGATCCGGGTTCGCAGCCAGCCTCAGCTACTTAGTGAGGCCTCTGCAACTTAGTGAGACCCTGTTTCAAAATAAAGAATAAAAAATAGGGCTGGGGGTGTAGCTCAGAGATAGAATGCCCCTGGTTTCAATCCCTGGTACCGCAAAAAAAAATTTATTGCAGGTACCTCAAACCTGCAATCCTCCTGTCTCAGCCTCCCAAGTACTGGGATGACAGGTGTGTACTACCACATCCAGCATGGGTGTTTCTTTGCTGTCAGGTCTGTCCTATGCATTCTAGAACATTTAGTAGCATTCCCTACCTCTCTAACTATCAGATGCCAGTAACTAACCCTCACCTCCAATCCCAATTGTGCTAACCAAAAATTTCTCTGGACAATGTCAGATGTTCTCTGGGGGATAAATTCACCACTATTTGAAAACTGCTGTTATAAGAAGAAGGAGAGAGAGACAGACAGACAGACAGACAGACACTGGAGAAGCCAGTTAGAGATCTTAAGTAATCACTCTATAAATGCATCATTTAAATAGTCTTAATATTCATTAAACTTTTTGATCTTTTCAAATCTATCACAGATCCCGTTTTAATGTTAGGCCTGAAGCACTTGATATATTGTTACTGTGGCCTGGATTATTCTCTTCCTTCCTGAGTTTGCCAGTGTGACTTAAAGATCTTAGTTGAACCACTACTCATTTGTATCATAGAAAGCATTTCTTGATCAGATTATCAGACAGATAGAGTATTGCTGAGAGAAAATCCTCTTGTTATAATGTAATAGAAAAGGGTATTTCAGTAGAAGAGGAATTCCTAGGGAATGGGAAGGGAGGGGTGTCGAAGATCAGTAGATAGACACAATCAGTGCAGGATGTATGTGTGTATGAAAATATCACCATACTTCCCATTAATCTGTACAATTAATATATGTTAATAACACCAATGAAACAAAAATGAAAGGTGGCTATAGGAAAATTTAATCTTAAAAATCTGTCACTAACAAAACATGTAAAGAAGTACCCATTGGATCAAGTTAGGAAATGGGATACTTTCTTTTTTTATTTTGTAAGTTGTAGACTACACCTAGGAAACTCCGGAAAGGACTCTAACTCCAGTAGCTAAACAGGGTGCATGAGATGCTGAAAAGATGCATGTTTTGATAAGTTGGACACCTAAGAAATAGTCTCACTTATTGGAAAAGTCTTGCCAATAAGTTGAGTGTACCACTTTCATTTTAGATGATATTTATTAGAAAAGGATCTAGTAAATATGAGAGTAGTTAGGTGTAGACCTAGAGAGTGAATTTTAGAGAAAAGCAACAGTTGTGACTCATTCACTTTCTAAACTTTGACACAGTCATTTACGATAATTGTTTTCTTTGCCATGTCTCTTCATGAGCCTGCCCTTCGTAGCGTCCTAGTTACTGGTAGCACTGTCATAGTTATCCCAATTTATGCAACTCAAGGTCTGTGACCATGAAAACATTTCCCCAATTGCATTTATACTCTCAGGGTAGCAAACCAGAAGCCCAGATCGGAGGAGTTACTGGGGAAAATGATCAGCACACACTACTCTGGAACTACCTGCCCGGCCTCTTCTCCCTGGGGCTCAGACTGAAATGGCTGAAGAGATGGAAGGAGTCGTTGGACGAGAGCTCACCAAGGCCAACGGCACGACTCATGAGGGCCAGGTACATGCGAGCTGTGCTTCAAAGGAGGGCTGACTTCACGCTGTGCTCCTCAGGCCGTCCCTGTAATCTAAGTCTGTCTGTCTGTCTTCTTTTGGTTTGTTATTAAAAGGCTAATTCCACTCATCTTATGGTATCTATCTGTATTTGCTAAATACTATTACAAAAAAGGCTCACAAGCTTTCCCGCCCAAGGGTTCTTAAAATGTAATTAGCTGTTCATTGTTTAGAAACTGGTCACAGTATATACTTCTTTCTTAGTTTTGCTATTCTGTCTTAGCAATAGTTAAAAAGTACTCTTAGGGACCCTTGAAGACGAGCATTTATTCTAGAAGGAATGTAATGTAGCATTTTATTGGTTTGTTGACAAATCTATGAATATTTGATCAAAAGAGAAGTAAATATTTTACTAATATTATTAAAACCCAAATTCATTGAAAGTAAGTATATTCCTAAATCATCCTGATGCCTTTTGTATTAGCTCTAAAAACCTATGTTAAATATATTTTCAGAAATAAATTCAACAGGTCTTACCTTTACATCTTGTGGAGCTGGCAGAATTTCAGGGTCCTAGAGCAAAAGAAAATCGAATCTGAGTCATTTTTATAAATCAAAAGCTTCCATGTATATTAGTGGAAAAAATATTACTTAGATTTTGTGGTGACAAGCCTGGTCTTACCAAGTCATTCACATAATCTCTCAGCTGATCGACAGTATCTATAAGGTGAAGCATTCTAATCTTGAGGCGATGGTCTGGCCCCTGGGTGCTTGATTTATGGGCCCCTGTCCCCAAGGCGATGACCATCAGACAGATAATTATCCTCTCCATGTTGCCAAGAAGGGGTCTCCTAAGCGCCAACAGTAGAGCAAGACCTTGGTCCCGTTTACGCTTCGGTTTGACTGTGAACAGGTTGTCAGTCAAACTCCCTATTTATTCATCCTTGAAGGAGAGGTGAGCCCTCCCATCGCAGCCTGGAAAGCTTTGTAAAATGGATGAATGTGAGTAACGCTTTTTCTTTTCCACTGGCTAGGTGTACGTGTGCATGTGCTGATGCGTGGGGGCAGGGATGGATGGAGTGAACGAAATGTGCCCCATCTGCATCTTAGACAGGAAAAAGAGAGAAATGGGTGAATTCCAATTTTCAGCATGAATCAAGAAGTGTGTGTGTGTGGCAGATAGTAGGGACTCTAAGACTTCAAAGAAGTAAACAAAAACACTTTGATCTCTTTTTTCCTGCATCCCCTGGCATCTTACCTGTTCTCTCTGACAGTCATAAGGCTACTCCAATAATGAGTAAAGTGGCAATAAGTGTCTTCTGGCAGGACTTTTTCTTATGGTAATGACTATGTCTTTCGACTGAAATCATCCTAAATTCCATCATAAAGGTAGGAGGAAAGGTTACCTTTCAGGAAATTCTAGAGGAGGGTATTTTCCTAGCTAGAAAGAATATTTTAGGTTCTTATCGGGTTTCAAGGGTTTTAAATAGAATTTGCTTCCAGCTCTTCACCAGAGCATCTTTCAGTGGCATTCATGTGGGCTTCCAACATTTTTTATCAACAATCTGATTTATGAACATCATTAGGGATTCTAATGAGCTCTATAGGAAATTCATCCTCTGAGTCAAGATATTACTCTACCTTCACTAAAAGAAGCACACACAAATTCTCTAATGCCTATCTTTCCCATACAAGGCATCCATTAAATGAATGAAAAGTACGAATACTCATTCCTGTCAAAATCAGAAAAGAATTTCAAACCACAAACTCTGAAGTCTCCATAGTTCTTTTTCTCTCGGGCTGGTGATACTTATTTCTGTGAGGTAGTATTTCTCTGGGTCTGAGCAACACACTTTTAACTGCATCTATGACCAGATAGACATTAATGAAAGACTTGAAGCCCAGAAATGTTTTTTCCTTCCTCCTCCTCCTCTCTTATGCTTCTCTTGTCTCTGACTCTGTACCCACTTGACAAGGTTGAATATAATATCCCAGCCCAAGAGGGTCTGTGGCACAGCCAGGTGGGACTTACAAACTTCAGAGAGGAGCACCATGAGGACTCCCCTGGAGGCCAGGTGTTCCAGCCCCACGAGCCTTCAAAAGGGATGGACGTGTGCTTCAAGTGACGGAGCCCACTGTACCCTTCATTTGACTTTGTCACTGTGTTGACATGGACCTTAGGATGGGAACAAGGATGCCCAACTTTATCTGAATCATGCAGGCCAAGTAGATTATCCACTGCTTAGAAATATTAACCCCATCGCTACCTTGACAGCATCCTTTCATCGGGGCGCTTATTCTTCATGATCTGGATGCAGTCAGTCCTGCTTTCACACTTGTGACCGTGTCAGGGACCAACTTGGGTGTGATAAATTATATGCAGTTTTGTCTGCAAGAAGCCCTAGGCGAGTGCGGAAAACTGCATCGAGCTGAAGTGAGCCATAGACAAACGCACAAAATGCTCGCACCTCAGACACCCAGCTGCTGCATGTGTCGGCTCAGTGAACACAGCCAGCCACACCCAGCACCTCTGGCACCTCGATTTCCCATCCCAGAGAACCACCTCCGCCACCTCTCGGTAACTCGCAGACTGATTGAATTCAGGAGCATTCTATCTCTGAGCTACAACCCCAGGCTATATTATATTCATTTATTTATTGAAACAGGGTCTCACTAAGTTGCTGAGGGCCTCACTAAGTTGCTGAGATTGTCCTTGAACCTGCAATCTTCCTGTCTCAGCTCTCAAGTACTGGGAATACAGGCATGTGCCACCATGCCCAGCTAAGCCTATGGTTTTTATTGTGTAATTTTGTGTAGTATGGTGATTTTTTTTTACAAATACATGTCAGATTATAGCAGAAGCGACTGTATTTTGTCTGCAAGTATCACACCATGTAAGCCTAATCAGCAATTATTTATATCCAGGTAAAAAGCAAGACTAGGATATAGAATTTATTCTTTAAGGAAAGAGAAAAGGGGGATGATGAAGGAAGGGGGAGAGAATGAAAAGCAAACTGTTTCTCATTTTTACATGTGGCCCAGCTGAGCCTGGGTTATATGAAAACCTTGATGTCCACGCCTCCCTTGCCCATCCTCTTTTATCTTGGCATCTATAGACCCCTACCTTCTAGAAATGTGTTTTGGAAGTCCATGCACTTCCTAAAATCATTTGACAAATTTAGTGTTTATATTTGTGGAGAGAGAAAACCCTTTAATTTCATCAGCTTCTCAAATATCATGAAACTGCTGTTTTTATTTTTCAGCCCCCAGGGACGTCTGTGAAGGTCGTGTGAGCCATATTCCCTCAGCACCCGCACACCCTCCTGCCTGAGTAGGGCAGCTCCAGAATTTCTACACAGGAGCCGTGCGCGGTGGTGCACACTTGTAATTCCAGTACTTGGGAGGCTGAGACAGGAGGATTGCAGGTCTGAGGCCAGCCTCAGCAACTTAGTGAGACACTGTTTCAAAATAAGAAATCAAAAGGGTTAGGGGTGTAGCTCAGAGGTAGAATGCTCCTGGATTCAATCCCCAGTGCCAACAAAAAAGAATTTCTACACAGGAGAAGCTAAGGGGCAGCAGTCTGGCTGGAAGCCACACGTGTGTAGCAAACACACTGCTTTTACTTTATTTCCATATTTATTTGGTACCTTGATGTGAGGGGATAAATTTTACTAGATGTGTTCTTTCCAGGAATATAACCGAAGTCATCCCTCTGGAAGCCTAGAAAACTTTAGTCAGCTACTCAAGGGGATTCATGGACATATTCCAAGAATTTTCTTTAATATTCTATGCTTATTGAACATCTAGTCAGGGCAGACATGAAGCCACAGAACTGAGGCTTCCAGCCAGGGAGGGTAGGCTGGGGCTGAGAGGGGCAAAGAGAAGGGGCTAAAGTCTGAAAATGAATGCTTTCACATGGGGAAAACTGTGCTAGGTATAAAAGTGTGCTGGACACTATTGTACCCAGCTCTCCTACCCCACCTGCCAGCTCTTCCTTGTGATCCCTGTGTGCCCAGTGCTCCCTTCCTGCTTTCATTTGCTCTTACCCCTCATCAGTGGAATTCTACGCAAAAAAAAAAAGATTTTTTTTATGTATACCATATTATTTCATTTTGTTTTTCATCCTTTTATTGGTGTCTTATAGTCTCACATCATAATGTAGTTCAGAGTGATAGTGACATACATGCACACAACACTTGGTGGGCTTTCCTCCACCTGACTCCCTCCCCACTCCTTAGATACTGAGATTGACATTGGTATTCTCACACATGTACATAATGTCAGTGGAAGTGTTTTCTTCATTGATCCTCCCTCTCCCCTGTCCCCTTCCCCTAGACCACCTCCCTGGCTTCACTGGAGTTTCTTCTCCATTATTTGAAGCCCCTCTTGTATCCTGATTTCTCCCTAGCTTCCGCATATAAGAGAAAACATATGACCCATCACTTTCTGTGACTGGCTAATCTCACTTAACATAATGTTCTCCAAGTCCATCCATTTTCCTGCAAATGACATAATTTTGTTCTTTTTTATTGCTGAGTAGAATTCTATTGTGTGTATATCCCATCATTTTGTAATCTATTCATCTGTTGATGGACACCTAGGTTGGTTCCATAATTGGACTCTTGTGAATTGTGCTGCTATAAAAATGGATATATGTATATCACTGTAATATTATGATTTCATTCCCTTTGGAAAGATACCCAGGAGTGGTATAGCTGGATCCTATGGTGAATCCATTCCAAGTTTTTTGAGGAATCTCCACACTGATCTTCATAGTGGCTGTGTAGAAGAGTTTCTATTTTCCCATATCCTTGCCGGCATTCCTCTAGTAATTTCAAAGTCTCTGGTCCAATTTCCAGGTCTTTGATCCATCTTGAGTTGACTCTTGTGCAGGGTGAGAAGTAGGGATTTAATTCCATTTTTCTACAAATGGATAACCAGTTTTCCCAACACCATTTGTTGAAAAGGCTGTCTTTTCTCCAATGTATGTGTTTGGTATCTTTGTTAAAAATCAATTGGCTGTAAGTGTGTGGAATTGTTTTTTATCTTCTAGTCTGTTCCATTGGTCTATATGTCTGTTTTTGTGCCAATACCATGGTTTTCTTTATTACTATAACTCTGTAGTATAATTTGAAGTCAGGAATTGTAATGCCTCCTGCATGGTTCTTATTGCTGGAAATGTGTTTGTCTATTCTGGGTGTTGTGTTTCTCCATATGAAATTTAGGACTGATTTTTCTAGGTATGTGAAGAATGACATTGGTATTTTGATAGGGATTGCATTGACTTTGTAGATCACTTTCGGTTGAATGGCCATTTTGATCATATTAATTCTACATATGCAAGAGCAAAGGAGGTCTTTCCATCTTCTGAGATCTTCAATTTCTTTTTTAGCATTTTATAATTTTCATTGTAGAGATCTTTTACCTCCTTGGTCAGATTTATTCCTAGGTATTTTATTGTTTTTGAGGTTATTGTGAATGGAATTGTTTTCTGGATTTCTTTTTCAGTGGGTTCATGGTTGGCATATAGAAAAGCTATTGATTTTTTTTTTATTGATTTTGTATCCTGCTACTTTGTTGAATTTGTTAAACAGTTCTAGAAGTCTTTTGGTTGAGATTTTCAGGTCTTCTAAATATAGGATCATGTCATCTGCAAATAGAGATATTTTCAGTTCTTCTTTCCCTATTTGAATTCCTTTGATATCCTACTCTTGCCTTATCACTCTGACAAGAGTCTCAAGTACTATATTGAAAAGGAGTGGTGATAGTGGGCAATCTTGTCTTGTGACTGATTTTAAAGGAAATTTCTGCATTTTTCCCCATTCAATATTTCAATATGATATTGTCTTTGGGTTTATTGTATATTGGCTTAGTGATGTTGAGGTAAGTTTCTTCTATTCCGATTTTCTGCAGTGATTGTAACATGAATGGGTGTTAGATATTGTCAAATGCTTTGCCAGCATCTATTGAAATGATTGCTGATGATATTGATCATGTGATTTTTGTCCTTAGTTCTATTTATGTGGTGAATGACATGTATTGATTTGCATATGTTGACCCAGCCTTGCATTCCTGGAATAAAACTAATTTGGTCATGGTGTACAATTTTCTTGATGTGCTTTTGAATGTGTGTCACTAATATTTTGTTTAGAATTTTTGCATCTGTGTTCATCAGTGATATTGGTCTGTAATTTTATTTTCTTGAGGTATCTTTATTCAGTTTTGATATTAAGGTGATACTGGCCTCATAGAAGGAGTTTGGAAGGATATCATCTCTTTCAATTTCATAGAATAACTTGTGAAGTATTAGGTTTAGCTCTTCTATAAAGGTTTTGTAGAATTAAGCTGGAAATCCATTTGGATCTGGACTTTTCTTTGATGGAAGGCTTTTTATTGTTGTTTCTGTCTCTTTGCTTGCTACTGATCAATTTAGGTTTTCTATATCTTCTTGACTCAATTTAGATAGGTTGTATGTTCTAGAAATCTGTTGATTTCGTCTATGTTTTCCAGTTTATTGGAGCATAAATTTTCAAATTAGTTTCTGATGAGCCTCTGGATTTGCCCACTATCTGTGGTGATGTCTTCTTTTTCATTTCTGATTTTACTAATTTGGGTTGATTCTCTCTTTCTTTTGGTTAGGTTGACTAAGGGTTTATCAATCTTGTTAATCTTTTCAAAGAACCAGCTTTTTATTTTGTTGGTCTTTTGTATTGTTTTTTAGTTCCCTATTTCATTGATTTCTGCTCTGATTTTAATTATCACCTGCCTTTTACTGGCTTTGGAATTAGTCTGTTCCTTTTTTTCCAGGTCCTTGAAGTGTCATTAGGTTGTTTATTTGGTGACTTTCTGTTTTTCTTATGTGGGTACTCAATGCTATAAATTTTCCTTTTAAAACCACCTTCAAAGTATCCCATAGATTTTGGTATGTTGTGTCTCTATTTTCGTTTTATTCTAGGATTTTTTATTTCCTCCCTTATTTCTTCTATGATCCAATCCTCATTCAAAAGTGTATCATTCAGTCTCCATGTACTTATGTAATTTATTTTGGTCTTCCTGTTGTTGATTTCTACTTCCATTCCATTATCATCTCAAAAGATGCAAGGAATTCTATTACATTTTTTTTTTAATTTGCTTTGTGGCCCAGAATGAGGTCTATTTTGGAGAAGGTTACAAGAGCAGCTGAGAAGAAAGTGTATTCAGCTGTTATTGATTGGAATGTTCTGTATATGTCTATTGGGTCCATTTGGATTATAGTGTTATTTAGGTCTGAAGAGTCTTTACTCATCTTTTGCCTGGAAGATTGATCTAGTGGTATAAGCAGTGTGTTGACGACTCCTAATATTATTGTATTTGGGTCTATTTGAGACCTGATATCCCGAAGAGTTTGTTTTATAAAAATGGGTGTGCCCACATTTGGGACATAAGTGTTTACTCTCCTTACATCTTCTTGTTGGATTATTCCTTTTATTAGTAAGAAGTGACCTACTTTGTCTCTTCTGAAAAGTTTTAGCTTAAAGTCGGCTTTGTCAGATATGAACGTTGCTACCCCTGCTTGTTTTCGGTCTCCATGTGCATGGTATATCTTTTCCATCTTTTCACTTTTAGCCTATGGATATCTTTGCCCACTGAAGACATTTTAACTTGAGGGAGAAATATCAAAAAGAGTCCTCAAAGATTTGCTAATATCCTTTCTGTAAAACTCACCTCAAACACTCCTATTTTCTCTTCTTTCCTTCTCCTGGACTCAGAGCATTTGTTAATATTGCTGACTTGATTCCTCTTCTAGAATATATGCGAAAATAATGTTATGTATTTATAACCTATGTATATAATGAAGGCAATTCCTCCCAATATTCAAATGTAATGGCTCTGGATCACTGTAGTACACATTTACGATAGGGTATTTCTTTCCATTCCAGGGTCTTCCCCGACAGAATAATTTCAAGAAGGCCAGTGACTCATGGGGATCAAAGGATCAGTCTTGGTCACTGTTGTCTTGAGAGGAACCCAAAACTGTGTCTGCCAAGTTCCCCAGCGTTCATGAGGGGCCCTCCAGTGCAGCTTGGGGGTCCCAGGGCTTGGTGGTCAGGGATGCAGGGGAGGGGCTCTCTCTGCTGCTGCTCATCCTGTACCAGCCATTCAATGATGCTCTTGGCCTGAGGTCTTTGGGAACAGGTCTTTAAACCACAGTCAGGGTCATTTTCTGGAGGCCAGTTCTACTGCTGAAGAGCTGAGTGCAGAAGACTCCAGCAGCAGCCACCTAGTGCTTAGCCCATGGCAGCTATCCCCAGTCTCCCATGGCAGCTGTCAGTGAGGCTGGAGATCAGATGCACTTCGTTCCATGATCCTGTGGAGAGAAAGAAGTGGAAGACTCACACTGTTACACCTCAGACCCCTCCCCCACAGCACATGTTAGACGCCTCCTGTCTAACATCGGCCCTGCTCTCCGTGGACCCAAGGCCTGCCTGTGTCCTTTCCTGTGTCCAGGGTGACTGTGACACCAACTGTCTGGGCCCTGCCCCACCAACACACAGTCATGGAAACGAAGTCACTTGATATCGGTCACTGCAGTGTCAACATGAAGGCTGAGCCTCATCAGTCCTGGGATTAGAACCCTGCTTGCTTTTCCCAAGGGCAGCAGCAGGTTACAGAGAGGAGGCCACAGGCAGAGGGTGGCCCTCATCCGGGACCAGCCACTGCTGTTTCTAGGAATGAAGATGCTGTTTGGAAAATTACTGCTTTTCATCTGGCTATTTACAAAAGCAATATATGCGTGTCATAAAACAAAGAATTAAAAATACACATAATCATATAAATTAAAAAGCAAATTATAAAATTACTTCCTCTTCTTTCCTAATTTTTACGCTCGAGGGGTACTCAAGTGTTTATATCATTCTAGACTGTTTTGCTATGTGCATAAAACAATTAGTGAATAGATATGGATATATAGTGATTGAAGGAAACGGGATTATTTATGGAGCTAGAGACATATAGAAATAAAGAGACACAGAGACACAGACATAGAAGAGTGTGTTTACTTTACATAAAATTTTAATCTGACCATACACACTCTCTAACTTTCCTTTTCCACTTGGCCGGTGTCAGAGGCAGCAGTCCATGGAACTTCCACACCCTGGGCTCCCTCACTTCAATATCCGAATCAACATTCCACCGCATGGCTATGTTGTAACTTTGTCATTCATAACCCACTGATGAACACTGAGATTGTCTCCATGTTTTACTTACTACGAGCAATGCTACAGTGCACATCCTAGACATCTATCTGTCTAAATGTATGTGAAGTATATTCCTTTGGAATTATATTTTTAGGGTATAGATCCTGAATTTCGCTTCCTGCATGGGAAGATCCTTTTAAAATTTTGATAGAAGCCGGGCGTGGTGGCGCACGCTTGTAATCCCAGTACTTTGGGAGGCGGAGACCGGAGGATACGGGTTCGCGGCCAGTCTCAGCTCTCTCGCTCTCTCTCTCCCTGTCTCTGTCTCTCTCTCTCTCTCTCCTTAGCGAGGCCCTCTGCAACTTTGTGAGACCCGGTTTCAAAATAAAGTATAAAAAATAGGGCCAGGGGCGTAGCGCGGAGGTAGAACGCCCCTGCGTTCAATCCCTGGTACCGCAATAAATAAATAAATAAATAAATAAATAAATAAAATAAAATTTTGATAGAAACCACCAGATTTCCCTCTGTCTTATTGCACTGGCTTCCACTTCCACCAGCAACACCCACTTGCCTTTCCTTGCCCTGTACTCAACACTAGATTACAAATATTTCAAATATTTGCCAATATATTAAGTAAAAAACAGTATGCTACCATTGGTTTGTCTTTCTTTGATCAATAGTCTGGCATATTTTCATCCATCTATTTATTTTTCTGTGAAAAGCCTTGTTCATATTTTTGCCCATCCATTTTCTTCCTTCCTTCCTTCCTATCTTCCTTCCTTCCTTCCTATCTTCCTTCCTTCCTTCCTTCCTTCTTTCCCTCCTCTCTCTCTCTCTCTCTCTCTCTCATTCTCTCATTCTCTCTCTCCTGGAGTTACTGGGGATTGAACCCAGAGGCATTCTACCTCCAAGATATACCCCCAGCCCTTTTAATTCTTTATTTTGAAACAGGGTCTCATTACGTTGCTGGGGGTCTCACTAAGTTGCTGAGGCTGGCCTCAAACCTGCTAGCCTCCTGTCTCAGTCTCCCAAGTACTAGAATTGCAGGTGTGCACCAACACATACTGTTTATTTGGTCATTTCTTATTTGCTTGTAAGGACTCATTTTTATTAAAGATATGTTAAACACATTGAAATTTTTTTCTCTGCAGTATCTTTTGCCATATAGGTGTTTTAAATTTTTACGTTATTATATATGAGACTCTTAATGTTTTATGGCATGAACCCCATTTTGATATAAAAACTGTCTTACCTTCCAAAACAATAAATGGTAGCAATTGGTTAATATTTCTCTTGAATGAGGAATTCCATTGCCGAGGGGTCATGATAAATTCAGCAGTGCTTTTAAATGATTTGCATTTAATTCATCACAAGACTAGCTACATACATTTTTTGTTTTGTTTTGTCCTTGTGTTGGGGGTTGAACCCAGTACCTAGCACATGCTTAGCATGTACTCTCCCACTGAACTACATTTTAGCTCCTATATATGTTTTTAAAATGTAATAATATATATATATTATTCAGTTTATAGACAATGTCTTGTGCATTAGTGTATTCGTGGGCCCCTCGAACACCTTGTTTTAGATTTAAAAATTGGGTATAATATATATTTATTATACAAATAAGGATCCAATTTTATACCATACTTGGGGGACAAGGCACTATAGAACCCTGAGGTAGCCCAGGCGCCATCAAAAGTCAGCTGTATTCACTTATAGTTCTCATGTTGAAGGTTTTATTTTACTTGGATTCTTTAGATGTGGATTCTCCAAGGACAGGGTGCATGGTCGCTCTGAAAACAGGGTGACTGGTTAACAAAGTAGAGGCGAAGAAAACGCCGGCTCTGTGATCCTCGTGCTGTGGACTCTAAGGTGGCCCCGAAATCAGCTTTGGACTTGAGAAATCATTATAGCCGATACACCCTTCTGCTGCTAAGAAAGGGGGATAGGACAGCTCCTCTGAGAAAGAGCTCGAACCCATTGAAAAGACTATAACATTAATAATTATTCTAGCAGACACTTACGTAGTTCAGTGCTTCACAGATGTTATCTTATTTCAAGCAATCACATGAAAAGTAGGGACTATGATTGTCCTTCTTTACAGATGAGGAAACCAAAGCCCAATGAAGGTAAGTAGCGCACTAATGTGGCGGGGAGCCGCTCCGGAGCCTGAGGGTCCCTCTCCATCGGAGGAGTTGGCCTCGCACACTGGCCACGCCGTCAGGCTAGACCAGCCTGTGCAGCTCAGGAGACCCCAAAAGAGTGGACCCTGTGAGGATCCCTCCTACACATGGGTTTGGGGTAAGGAAATGCATTGACTTTTGCAAAATTATGTTTGGTAGTATCCAGAATTTAAATGTGTACCTTGTCTGGGTTAATTAACCCCAATCTGGGTTGGAAAATTCAGTTGTCTGTCTTTCACTTACTTTACCAAGTAACAAACTATAATCTTCTAGTGTTTATATCCATAAGAAAAGAGAGAAAGAAATGAATTAACTCCTGCAGTCATTTGGGTTTTGAATAGTATAGACAAAATTAGTCAGGAAATTAACTATCTTGACAACTTAAAGGCCAACAATGTGACTTAGTTATTGACATTTGATCAATTATTACTAATTTCCCATATTTTTTCCAGGATTTTCATGGGAATGGGAATATCAGAACACTCATCTTTTGTTCCAGTTAGCTCCCATAATTTAAAAATACGCACCGAGAGGGAAATCGGTACTGAAGAAGAAAGGAAAATGAGAAAAACAAAGAAATGCATATAAAGAGAACCAACTGTTATTAAGTCTTCAAGAAATTAATAGGTGAATGGTTCCATGACCTGGGATACCCAGAGTGAAGTCACCATAGCTCATGTTGGCACATTTAGCAAAAGCCATCCTGTTCCTTCTGCCATCTGCTTGTGCATCAGCCGGAAGCTTAGCGGCGTGACAAGCATGAGGGGCTCTCTGGTCCCTTTGGCTTGAATTACTCACCTCTCAGAAACACAGGACAGTTTTTCAGTGCTGGGGATCAAACCAATATGCTACCCACGCACACACAGGCACTCCACCGCTGAGCTACAGCCCCAGCTCAAAGGATAATTTTTAATGGCGTTGGCGTTCAGATCAACATGTAGAAAAGTTTAAATTGAGTCCACAGAAATGTGAGGATTAAGATGGGTGAGGGAGGCCAACAGGAGCCATTGGGAATGATGGCTCCAGCAGCCCTAAGCGCTGACATGAGAAAGTCTGGTGCCCATGGGTAGCCTGGGCCTCCTCCTGCTTCTTCTCTGCCTCTCTGTTCCTCCTTTCTGGCCTTGCTCAATCACTCCTGATTTCTTCTCTTTCCCTTGTTTTGTTTTCTTCTCTCCTAATTTTTTTTTCCTCAAATCCTCCGACCATGAAACCAAAATACATTTGAATTGCGATTGTTTTACTAGGTAAAGCTTTCTAGTCTCTGCTTTAAATATTTGCTTAAAGTAAAATGGCTGGACTATGGTACTCTCTCTAAGGAACAGAGAGAGTCTCTTTTAAAAGACCTTTAGTTTTGGATCTTTTGGGTTCTTCCCCTCCCTTGAATCAGTGACCCTTTTACAGAAAAACAAACAATATTATTGGCCTTCTCCTGGCTTATAGAAATGTAATTTGAGTCAGGGAACATTGTCAGAAGGCAGTATTGGGGGACAAGACAATTGGGGATCATGTGTTTACTTTCTGAACCTCCGTAGGAGTGGCTGGTTTTAGAAAGCCTTCCCTTGCCTTGTGTTAACAGCTCCGTTTGATGGTCTCTGAGCTCCAGTGAGGGGCCCCTGTGGGACCGCCATGCAGCCGGCTTCTACGCTGCAGGCCCCACCCCAAACCTAAGTCGTTCACCAGCACATCCAGGACGTAGCCCCGGGAGGAAGCGTTCGTACAGTTTTGTGTGGGATGCCAAGTAGCATATGTCTGTTTCATTTCTCTGCTAAGTTTTATGTTGATAACCCAGGAAGGGAAGTTTGTGCGACAGGTTTATGTTTCCCATAAGCTCATAGTTGGTGCACAAAGAGAGCTAATTAAATTGCATTTATCGCTGGGCGGAGGCTCCCGGAGCCAGAGCTCAAGGAGGGATTCAAGAAAAAGACAATAAAATAAAAAGTTCTTGAGATCAAAGAGGTTTGTGTGGAATAAAAGTCCAGCATCCTTCAGGTGTGTCCTCTGAGTGCATCAGACTCATTCTGGGAGGTCATGGTTGAGATGGGTGGTCTCAGGTACACGAGCCGGGTCAGACGGAGTTTGGAGACCAAGGTGGGAGAAAGCACATCCGCACAACGTGGGCGTGGGACTCTGAGTGCGCCCGGCCCAGTGAAATACGACAGGGTGTGGAGTAATTAATGATACCTGTAGGAGTTTTAGGAGTCCTGTTATCTTCCCAGGGCAACATGGTGGTGTTACTCTCCTGAGCAGTCTTCTTTGCGGCACTGCCCCGCAGGTTAAGAGGAGAGGAGGCGAGCAGGGTTCTGTATCTCTCTGCCTCTACTTTAATCAGAGCGAATCCTCTTTTACCTGTTTTACACACTGAACCGTATGTAAGATTTAGTTTGGAAAAAAAAATTTGCCTGCTAGGAAAAAAAGAGATTTATTTATTTATTGTAGTACTGGGGATGGAACCCAAGGGCCTTCTACCCCTGGGCTACACCCCCAGATCTATCTTATTTTATTTTATTTTTAGTTGGAAACAGGGTCTCACTAAGTTGCGGAGAGCCTCGCTAAGTTGCTGAGGCTGGCTGTGAACCTGCAATCCTCCTGTCTCAGCCTCCCAAGAACTGGGATTACAAGCGTGTACCACCATGCCTGGTGGGAAAAAGGAGTTTTAAAGGGACTAACCTAGCCCCTGTTTAGCTCCGTAAATGGGCCCAGGGTGGTGGAGCCCCCTCTGGCCTGCTGAGTCAGCGAGGGCAGGCTCCGGCATCCTGAAGCTGCCCATGGTGCCAGCCCTGCTACTGTGGGTGACAGGAGGCCCCGCCAGCACTGGGAGGGGCATGACGCGGTGGGTGGTGGCAGGCGGGGACGCATCATGGAAAGGGATGCTGGACTCCAAAGTAGGAAGCCCCGAGTAAGACTTGCGTTCCTGAACATTCTACCCACTCTGCCCTCTTAACTTCATTATTCATGGGGAAACCCGGCTGTCTCTACTGAGAAGATCCACAAGACAATTTTGCCTTTAAATGAGAGAATAGATGTAAGTCCATTAACACTGTTCCTCATACACAGCGGGGACTTGTCCAATCTTAGTTCCCTGCCTTTCTATTAGGAGTTTTAAAAAAAGTTTCTTGTGGATTGTATTTTTAAAATGTCATAGTGGCCAGGCGGTGCACTCCTGTAATCCCAGTACTTGGGAGGCTGAGACAGGAGGATTGCAGGTTTAAGGCCAGCCTCAGCAACTTAACAAGACCCTCAGCAACTTAATGACACCCTGTTTCCAAATAAAAAATAAAATAGGGTTGTGAGTATAGCTCAGAGGTAGAACAACCCTGAGTTCAATCCTCAGTACTACTACTACAACTATTAATAATAATAATAATAATAATAATAACAATAAATGTCATAGTGGTGGCACCTCTGATGCTAAATTTGTCATAATTTTTTAAATTTATTTGCTAAGTAGAGGTGTAAGCTTTGGGAAATATCGTGGTTAGGGTTTTGATGACCCCCAGTCCATTTCTTAACAGATTTGTAATCTGTAAAACAAATTTTCCTGGCTACACAAGGGATAGGAAATGCCTTTTTGGCAAAGGAGTCTCCTCTATAATTGTTTACTTTCACTGTACTACGACGGTGGGGAGGATTTACATTAAAAGCCAAGAAAGGACGGGTGCAGAAGGTCTTGATTGTTAGAAACATGATTGAGAACAAGAGCAACGGGAGCCTGGGATGCTTCCACCCTGCGTGTGCACGAGGCGGGGAAAACACAGTTTCCCTGTCACCTCCCCAGAGCAAATGGGCAAGTGACGTGTAGGTAGCTTGTGTCCCCGTCCCCGCCCAAGAGGTCTGTGGCTTAGGAACATACTGAGTCAACTCGGTACTTGAGAATTTACATCACCTCGGTGGTGGACTTCCCCAAAAATGGAATTCTAAGCAACCTCACATCCCTAGCTGGGAGGCTGAGATTTCGTTTTTCCTCGGACAGTCCCAGTCGAGGTGGATACGCACCAGACCTCATTCCCTCCCCCCACATTTTCCTTTACCTAACAACAGAGAAAGCTTTTTCCTACAGCTTAGTCACTGGCAGATGAAGTAGCATTCTGAAAATTAGGAGGCAAGATGATGACAAAACTGCTTTCCAGGAATTTTTTTAACTCTTTGTTGAGCACTTCTACATTTATTATTCAGCACTAGCCGTCAAAATGTGCTAGTCTGAAAGATAGAATGACTTGCTATTTAAAACAGCAAATAGAGGCCAGGCGTGGTGGCGCACGCTTGTAATCCCAGTACTTTGGGAGGCGGAGACCGGAGGATCCAGGTTCGCGGCCAGCCTCAGCTCTCTCTCTCTCTCTCTCCTCTCTCTCTCTCTCTCTCTCTCTCTCTCTCTC
>PVJS01017935.1:0-35533 GCA_004027185.1 Glis glis | reverse complement strand
GGGTGTAGCGTGGAGGTAGAACACCCCTGGGTTCAATCCCCAGTACCGCAAAAAAAAAAAAAAGCAAAAATGTAGTATCTACCATATTGAAATGATCAAACATTCAATAATCACCGTGATGAATTGCTAAGCAATGAATAATATAGTGGTAGATTAGTTAAGTTCACTTAGCCATGAGGATTCCCGAAACAAATGGACCAACCATATGTAGACGGGTCACGTATGAGGCATACTTGACCTAGTTTGTTCGCAAATATAGCTGAAATGAACTACACTACAAGTATTCTCCGAGTTCTGCGACCGCCAACTTGGTGTTCAGTGTGCTAATCTATTATTCACTGATCCGCCTGCAAATGGCCTGCGCATGGGGCATACAAGGTGTGTTATTATTTAGATTTAGCCTCCAATATATAAACAAGAAAATACAGACAATACAAACACATGTAAAATATACTATGGAAAAAGTACAGGTGTGTGTAGAAAGTTAATATTGCCCGTTGTCAGTTTTGCTAATAAAATAAATGTCAAAGAATATTTGTGTCCAACTGGAAGACTCCCTGGTGATTATACAAAGATGCTGAGATAAAATGAGCAATATCTATATGTGGAAAGAAGCTTGAGATAGATGAATCTAGTCTTAAGGGTCAAGAACACATCCCATCTGACCTCAATGAGCAACCACAACACGGCTGACAGTAGAGTAATCAGATGCCATGCGGCCTGGACAGCAGGGCGACAGGAAGTGAGCGCAGGGCGCGGAGGACGAGAGTTCTTGTCTAGAGGCTGCACCTGAACGTCATCAAGTTAAACACCAGCTCACAGGGAACGCGGCGCCGGAGGACCAGGCTGAATGTCTTCGTAAGCAAGCAATGGCTCTGCTCAGAACATAAGAAGTCCAGCGATGACAAGTGAGAAAATAAACCTAAGAAACATCGCCGGGGCCTTGCTGGGACCTGATTGGAATGAAGCAACTGCAGAACCACCTCTGAGGCAAGCAGGGCACTCTGAAGGTAGATTAAGAATTAGATGATGTTGAAGAAACACTATATTGTTTTTTGTTGTTGTTGTTGTTGTTTTGCGGTACCGGGGATTGAACCCAGGGGCATTCTACCTCCGGGCTACACCCCCGGCCCTAGTTTTTTTATACTTTATTTTGAAACCGGGTCTCACGAAGTTGCAGAGGGCCTCACTAAGCAGAGAGAGAGAGAGAGACAGGGAGGGAGGGAGAGAGAGAGAGAGAGAGAGAGAGAGCGAGCTGAGGCTGGCCGCGAACCCAGATCCTCCGGTCTCCGCCTCCCAAAGTACTGGGATTACAAGTGTGCACCACCACGCCCGGCTTATATTGTTATTTTTGATTATTGTAGTTTTTTGAGAATTGCCCTTATCGGTTAGGAATGAATATTGTAGTGTTTCAGGATGAAATGGCATTTAGAATTTGCTTTTTTGTTTTGTTTTTTTTTAATATTGGGAATCAAATGCCCCTGCACCCCCAGACCTTTTAGTTTTCTGTTTTGAAACGGGTCTTGCTAAGGTGCTGAGGCTAACCTCAAACCCATGATCCTCCTGTCTCAGCCTCCAAAGTACTGAATTACAGGTGCACCACCACAGCTGGCTTAGAATTTGCTTTTAATTACTCTAGAAACAGGGCAGAAAGCATGTGTGTGGAGGCAGTGGGAGAGGCAAACATGATATTGACCATTGCTAATGCCAGGTGATGGGTGCCTAAATCAGAATGCTAGATGCGACTTTTGTATATTTTAACTTTTTTTACACTGAAACATTTTTTGGCAAGCAAATGTATCTACACTCCATGTCAGTGTTCATTTGCATAACACAATGATAGATGTCAGCACAGTAGCTTTGGAGAATAGGTGGTAGCTTAAATGTTGATTTGCTTGCAAATTGTAAATCACACATCACCACTAATAAGCTCAAGCCTACGCTTCACTGGAACACCCCTGCTCTATTTTATTTTTTATTTTAAAACAGGGTCTCGCTAAGTTGATGAGGCTGGCCTCGAACCTGTGACTCTCCTGTCTCAGCCTCCCAAGTACTGGGATTACAGGCATGCACCACCACACCCAGCCTGACACTGCATTGTGATCATCAGCATACAGCCTTCCATGGTGGGACGAGGCGGGAAAGCATGGCGTTCACACAACACCTCGCTGCTGCACCGGTGCACGAGCTGAGTCATGCTCAGGACGCCAGAGAGGAGCAAGGGCTACGGTTGGGGCATCAGAAGAACACAGGGAAGAGAGAAGGAGGTGAGTTCTGAATAGAAAATGTGCTCCAGCATGGAGATGACTTTCTCTTGGATTTTTGGTTTGCATTTGTAAATGGTTTTATTTTAGGTAGATCTGCTTTATTTTCGTTCACCACCTCTCCACCATAACAGATATCTTTTTTTAACCCAGGAAAAATATGTATCCCAAGTTAGCATGTACAGAGGACAGAAACTGCTCTGCACTAGCGAACCCCTGCTCGCAGCCTATCCCCACAAATCCCAGCTCACGGGGCTCTGCAAAGGCCCCAGGGACAGCGGGGAGATGGCATGCAGCGACTGTTTGAAGGGCACAATAAAAGCACACCCTGAAGTCTTGGAGCTAAGAGAAGGCAAAGGATATTTACATAAGACGAGATGCCAATAAACCGGAAAGTTCAATGTGCTCGGAACGAGACAGTGGCTGGGACAGCGACAGAGGAATCGAGTTGCCACAGCAGGTTCCATCTTTCATGTTTAATTTCCATTTAATTCCTAAAGAAGGCAGAGGCTCCAAGGAATGATTCGGCCTCATCCTCATTTTTTGAAAACACTTTTGCCGACCCCTCAAAGGCAGACGCCTGGAACTACCCATGTTTGGTTCTACCCCCGAATTGATCATTTTCCATGAAGTACTTATTGATTGATTGGAAGCAACACTCATCGGAGTCTCAGCCACGAAGCGGTGTTTCAACCAAGTGAAGATGGACATTTCCAGCCTGTTCCTGTGAAGTGACCCATCTGTCATCATCTCATGCCCAGAGGGAACAGGAAGCCTTCTCTGCCTCCTCCTCCATCTCTCAGTCACTCCATGTCACGAAAACACAGTTAACACATTAATGTATTTTATCTGTTTGGAGCAGAAACATTTTTGCCAGCTTAGTTAAAACGTGAAATAAACTTCAGAGCTAGCATTAAAGTTCTGAACAATAAGAAGAGGTTAGCTGGGTCCCACATGAGGTTACAGCCAAGTAGAAGTGATGGTACACCTGACATCAGGTCTGTTTAGGTGACACGGAGCCGTTGTTTTTATTAAGTATAGGTCCTGATGCACGGAGCCATCTCAGAACAACACAGCATGCTATGAACTTGACATCTGGTGAGAAATGCTCCACTTTTATTGTCATGGTTTCTCGAAAGTCTCAGAACTCATATAAAACATCACTGTGTTGCCTTGACGAGTAGAAGCTGATTCAGGGTGCTGATTTTAGTTCAGGATCAAGTGGAGAGCAGAAGGAATTTTGGATTTGCACGGGGACACAGAGGTGGTGGCATCCACCCAGTTTTTCTCACCTATCCTGTCCCTAGGGGAAGGGCGATGGCGAAAATGTAAATGTTGGTTTGGGTATGTGTAAAATTTGAGGCTTACATAAGACTGGGACCTTATTTGCTTTGTTTCCTCCTCATAGAAAATCAGTCATTAATACTGAGGGCGATTCTTGATTTTTTAAAATTCTGAATATTGATATTTTTTAGACTGTAGATTCATATTCAACAAGAATTTATGGAGCTTAAAATTTGAAGAACCTCTTTATAATAGGTTCCTCCCAAGAACCTATTATAATCCATCGTTAGCTTTTATCATTTTATTATAAATAAGTTTTTTTATTTTCCCATGATAGGAACAGACTTTAGTTACAATAAAAACAGAAGAATGATTTCTAGCCACTAACAAGTTGCTTTGTTCTTTCAACTTTCTATCTGGCACTAAATGTCATTACACAAAAGATTATACTATATTGTATTTTTAATTCAATCTCAAATTAAAGCATTTTTAGATGAAATTGAAGCCAAGTCCCATTGGTATTTGAAGGTGGCAATATCACGATTTCTCCATATTTTGTATTCCAGTGTTTTTTCTCTTTTCCCAACCTGTTCTGTAGACAGGGTTCCAATTCTGTGCCATATCTTCAAGTAGGATTCTACAGGAAATTTCATAGAAATGGGAAATAGTTGCTCTACTCCCGAAACAAATAACCCTCTAATTTGGTAACAAATAAATTTCGTTTAAATGCAAAGTGTACTTTCACTTCCAAAAATCTGACCTTTATTTCCCACCGAAATCCGATGAAGAAATTCCATTCATGAATCCTATCTATACCAGAACAAAAATATCTAATTGCCTCTTCTATGAAATCTGTATTTATCAATTATGACTTTCTCGGGGAAATTCTAATTTGCAAAAATGCTCTACATTCCAAGCTTTAACAGTTGGAGGTGGATGTCCTTAAGGATGGAGGGGGAAAAAGTTCTTTTTTAAATGGCACATTTACTAATTATAAAATGCTCTTATCTCTCTGCAGCCAAAGCCAAAATGAACATGTGCCTTGTACTAAGAAATCCCAGGATTGTCACAACTCGTGCCAGCTGTTGAGGTTACGACACCTGTGCCGGCATCGCCAGCTCTGCCCACTGTCATCTGTTCCAACGGCTCCATCTGCACGGTTTGTACCAATTCTCCCATTTCTGCATCTGTACCTTCTGCAGAAACGTCTCCAGCAATGCCAGCTGTGTCATTGGTGCCAAAGATACCAGATGTTCTATTTGTCCACCCTGGGCCAAATCAATGCAGTTCTGTGCTCATTAGTTTTAGCTGGTAGATTCTATTTTACAATTTTTTGAGATGTATTTAGATTGAATCCAGGCAAAAAATCCCCTTACAACGACGTTACCTCTATCTACCCATCTTTTTGCGGCTCCACCTGCTTTTCTGATGGCGCGAAGTCTGTCGACGTTATTCCGATATATTAAACCAGCTCACAATGACCAGTTCAATATTAATTGTGGTAGAGAATTTCCTACAGTGTAAGAGTATATGTCGCGAAAGCCATGGGATTCAGCAATGAATTGGCAAAGTCACAAAAAAAGAATAAACTTTGTTCTGATAAACAAATTGAGAACGCTCAGGAATCAATATGGCGAGCCGATTAGAGTAATCTGTGGCATAATGTCCTATTAAGCTGCCTGTTTATTGGTCTTTTAATTGACAAGGCTACACGTGTGGATTAATGCTGAGGTCATACACTGCCGTTTCCGGGTCCTGCTCTAGAGAGTATTAACCAAGAATGCGCACGGTGGTGGGGTGGGGTCTGCTGCTTCCGGGTAAAACTAACAAGTCCAGGATTTCGTCCTCCAGCGAGCGGCGAGCTTCTCTCTCCTCTCCCAAATGTCAGCTCTGCCTGTGCCAACGCAAACCATTCTTATTCGTATGTTCGACCAGCTTTAAAGTTGAAAAAAAAAAGTATTCTCATACTCACAACCTCAACATTCTACGCACCACAAACCAAAAAATAATATTTTCCTATTTTCTCACTCAGAAAAGTTCTTTTAAGGAGCCCTAATGCTTAATCTCTGAATTTTAACCCAACTTCTTTCCTCTCAAGTCATTTGCGATGTGGAAGATGAGCGCAGCATGTGTCATTTGAAAATGGAGGGTTTAGCGGGTCACATGAGGCCACCTCTTATCAATCTGCCCTGAATTCTTTAATTTGCCCTTTCCAATGACGAAAGTCACATCCATTCGCCAATGCTTGAAAGTGTTCCTGATGGAATTTTTGACAACGGATAAAATGTCAGCTCGCAGTCATGGCAAAAGATCTGGAACCAGTCAACACACGTGATGAGATACTGTGAGGAAATTTCTCACCGGCTTGCTCCGGTTTTCAAAATCCATACAGAAAACACTAAGCTTCCACAGGGAATCTACTCTAAATAGGTATATTAGCCAAATCACTCTAAATATGTATATTTGGGGTGGGAGTACTGAGAATTGAACCCTCCAAACTACACCCCCAGCTCTTTTTATATGGAAACAGGGTCTCACTAAGTTGCTGAGGGTCTTGCTAAGTAGCTGAGGCTGGCCTTGAACCTGCGATCCTCCTGTCTCAGCCTCCCAACTACTGGGATTACAGGCATGCACCATCAAATCTGGTCCCTTTTCTTCTTTGATAAGAACATAAAATTCAAGCCTGGTGAAATTGCTCTAAAATTAATGAGCTTATCTAGATTTGAGGGTAAAACTCCTATTGATAGCTTATCTTTCCAGACAAGGGTCTGTATGCTGAGGCTCTGACCCACAAGGGCCAGGTCCCAGCACATGCCAATATTCCGTGTAGAGAGAACCTGCCTGGTTCCACATAATCTTCCTTTAGAGAGTCATCCGTTATTTCTCAATATGCCAAGTCCTTCACTCTCCTACCCAACGTTTATCTGTTTCTGATCCTTCTACTCCAAACCTTTCCTAACCGTCTCTGAAGATGGAGAGGAGAATGAATAAATAGCAAATCATTAAGATGATAGCCTTCTATCAAAATATGCCCAGCTCCTACCTAAAGGGAGCCAATCTGTGTCTGTTGACCCTACTTCTAGAAATGCCACAAACTCTTTTTGATTGTAACTCTCTATGTTGCAAAATGCCAGGAAGGAACATCCTTAATTAGGATTAAAATAGTTTTGTGACTCATTGGGAGTACACCCTGTACCTTCTCAGTACATTTTAATTAATATAACTTCTGCTCCCCGCTGACAAAGACGTTTCCGATGGTGTTTTGGCCCAACGTATTTACCACATTCATTGATGTGAGTTACTTGAACACTGGGAGGAATCCACAAACGCCATGGTCTCGCGTTAAACAGAGACTCGAGTGTGAGAGTTACCAGGTGGCATACACAGCTGAGAATATCTTTCATCATTCTACCTGGTCTCTTTTGTGTCATGTCTTAATTTGGTGACCATGAGAACCCTCATATGGGCAGATAAAGAATAGGAAACCATGGGTTTCAAGGTTCCAATGGCAAAGCAGAAGAAAGGAACTGAGTGTCCTAGAAACTTGGTATCATTACAGTTAGCTTCTCCTTTAGAAGGCTGTTTTCTGGAATAAGTTACGTGGAGCAGAATACTGTCCATTGTTTCTCTGGCTTTTTAGAGCTAACAGGAAACTGCAGTCCTCCGTGAATGTTTGACCTCCTGCTTTGCTAGCTCACCGTCCACATCTGCAGATCTGGAAAGAGAATGGAAGCCCTGGCCTTTTTGGTTGCAGAGTTACTGGGTGTGTTAGTACACGTGAGTGTCATTCTTTCGACCAGGAGAATGGTAGCAGTTGTGTGGTCAGTGTCCATGAAGACAGTACAGAAAGCGGGAGACTGACACTGAGGGTCATAGTCCACATGGACTTCAGCTACTATTGTCACTTCCAACATTTTCTCATTAATTACCACATCATAATTTTTTGGTTTTGCATGGGGGGGGTACTGGGGATTGAACCCAGCGGCATTCTACCTCTGAGCTACACCCCAGCCCTTTTTATTTTTATTTTATTTGTGTGTGTGTGTGTGTGTGGTACTGGGGATTGAACCCAATGGCATTCTACCTCTGAGTTCCACCCCCAGCCCTTTTTATTTTATATTTTGAAACAAGGTCTAGCTAAGTTGCTGAGGCTACCTTGAATCTGCAATCCTCCTGTCTCAGCCTCCCAAGTACTGGGATTACAGACATGATCCACCACACCCGGCTCTGCATCATGTTATTTTTAGGAAAGTGATATTACTTGAGTCACTAACGTACCAAGGCTTGGATCTGGCTCCTCCACGGTAGCCTCAACTCCAGGGTGGATACATGTAGACAAGCTATCTACATCAGAAGAGACGTCTGTCAAGGAGAGCAGAGGTTGATAGAAAACAAAGTAGGATGAAACAGACGGTCCCTGTACCAAATCAGTAAGATCGATGGGCAGAAGTGCGTGGTCTTGGCTAAATGAAACAAGGAGGTCAGAGAACATTAGGAATGAAAGAGAGGTCAGAGGTTAGAGAACATTAGGAATGAATGGCTGATCACAGAGATTCCTACTCCAACCACAAAGTGGAGATCCTGAGAGTGTAGTGTTATGTCCAGACTCACACGGCTAAGTAACAGCAAAATCAAGTCTAGAACCAAACTTGCTGTGCCCTGCTTCATCTGAAGATGGGGGTGCTGGTAACAGCCCAAGCCTGCTGGGTCGTGGTAAAGACGGTGTGAGTGAACAGGCGTCACACACTTAGAGGTCGTCTGGCCATGGCAACGCACCGTCTGTCACACCCTGGCGGGCACAGTGTTTCACATCGCCGTGGCTGTCATCATGGTCATTACTAGCACACTTGAGCCTGTCCCTTTTTTTTTTTTTTTTTTTTGCGGTACCGGGGATTGAACCCAGGGGTGTTCTACCTCTGCACTACACTCCCGGCCCTATTTTTTATACTTTATTTTGAAACCAGGTCTCACGAAATTGCAGAGGGCCTCACTAAGTAGTGAGAGAGAGAGACAGGGAGAGAGAGAGAGAGAGAGAGAGAGAGAGAGAGAGAGAACTGAGGCTGGCCGCGAACCCAGATCCTTCGGTCTCCGCCTCCCAAAGTACTGGGATTACAAGCGTGCACCACCACGCCCGGCGAGCCTGTCCCATTTTAACCTCTCTAGGTTCATACTAACAGAATCTCGCAGATCTCAGCCTCGGAGTCACGCTTCTGCCCTGGGTTGTAGGATCACCTTGTTTCCACATTTTTTATGTTGACGAACAAATCTGTATTATGAAAAAGGAAGTTGGAGTATGGTCTGGAATTACGCAATGGCTCAACCACTTGCTTTTCCGGCTTTTCCCTGGCACACGCAGCAGACGTTCAGGCCCAAGTGCATGGCAGGAAGCACAGATGTGATTCATCCAGACCAATGGAAGGCATGGGAGCAGTGGCACTCGGCTCTAGAGAGAAAGCACGTTCTCTGTCAACAGCACCCTTGCACACAATTATGTGAGTACTTTCCAGATACTTCTTCAGGCCAACCACGGGATATGTGGGTTCTTGGTGAGCAGTAGAAAATATGAGACCACAAGGATTCCAGAATGAGTCAACCATGAAATGACGAGAAGACCGACAGGAAATTATATTAGTTACATATACGACTGATATTTCATATTTGTAGAGCACTTTCTGTGTGTGGTGCTGGGGATGGAACCCAGGACGTATTTAGCATGTGTGAGGCTACACCCCTAGTGCCAAGGTATCTGTGTTTTTAAGAAGCTCGCCAGTCTATTCTGATAAACAGTGCATAGGGAAGTTTAAAAAAATAAAAAAAAAACACCTGCCAGGTGTGGTGGCACACGCCTGTAATTCCAATACACGGGAGGCTCACAGGAGGATCACAAGTTCAAGGCCAGCCTCAGGAACTTAGCAAAACCCTCAGCAACTTAGTGAGAGTCAAATAAAAACAATAATTTTTTTAAAGGGGGCTCAGAGGTAAAATCCTCCTGGATTCAATCCACAATTACACACACACAAAAAAAACACCACCTTTCGAAGCCCAGCTCACTCTTGCTGCATCATTAAAGTGGTCTCCTAGCTTGAGGTGCAGCTCAGTGTAGGTGCTTGCCCAGCACGTGCAAGGCTATGGGTCCCATCCCCAGCACTACAGAAAAAAGAAAGAGAGAGAGAAAGAAAAAGAAAGGAAGGGAGGGAGGGAGGGGAGGAAGGAAGAAGAAAGGAAGGAAGGAAGGAAGGAAGGAAGGAAGGAAGGAAGGAAGGGCATCCCCCAATGGAAAAACTTCAGTACATCTAAATTAATTATGTAGGCCTTCAGAATTTTGAGCTTTAAACAGAAGTTACTTCATTTAAAAAGGTTTGGAACAGCCGGGCGTGATGGCACACGCCTGTAATCCCAGTACTTGGGAGGCTGAGACAGAAGGATCGCAGGTTTGAGGACAGCCTCAGCAAGTAATGAGACTCTCATCAACCTAGGAAGACCCTGTTTCCAAATAAGAAATAAAATCAGGCTGGGGGTGTAGCTCTAAGGTAGAATGCCTCTGGGTTCAATCCCCAGTGCCACAAAAAAATAAATAAAATAAAAAGGTTAGGAGCTGGGCATGGTGGCGCATGCCTGTAATCCCAGTACTTGGGAGACTAAGACAGGAGGCTTTCAAGTTCGAGGCCAGCCTCAGTACCTTAGCAAGACTCTCAGCAACTTAGTGAGACCTTGTTTCAAAAAACAAAAAACTGAGCCAGGCATGATGGCGTACACCTGTAATCCCAGTACTTGGGAGGCTGAGACAGGAGGATTGCAGGCTTGGGGTTAGCCTCAGCAATTTAGTGAGGCCCTGTTCCCGTTACAAAATAAAAATGGCTGAGGGTATACCTCAGAAGTAGAATGCCTTGGGTTCGATTCCCAGTGTCATTAAAAAAAACAGGTTTGGATTAACTGGATTACTGTTCCCTGTCTCCAGAGACATGGTCTCAACTCAGGCCAGCAGCAGACCTCAGCCCCCGAGCTGGCTCCCCGTGCTCCCGTAGGAGTCTGCCTCACTGTTAACCTCGTGACAACTCCAGATCCTTGCTAGCGCGGGTTGGGATGAGCAATGCTACAGATGGAAGCAGGCTGCAGTGCAAGGCCTCTGTGCTAGTGTTTAGTGCTATCTCAAATACATAGTGATAGCTCAGCCTCCTCACAGTACCCTAAGAATCCACAGCGTATTGGACTAGAAAGCTTTTCGAGTCAAGCTAAGGTTTCAAATTGTGTTGAAAGTAATTCACGGCACTTTGGTGCATGGAAAAAATCGCCCGGTCTGAGAACCGTGCAAACTTGTGTGGCCCAGCCGACTCCTGGGCTAGTCGCCTTTAGACCCAAGTGGCCTCGCCACAATGGTCAAGTGAATGTCCCCATCTTCTGCATACACCATGTTGTGAAGGTGCTGGAGAACGCCGCCCAGCACAGAAGCACCGCTCTCTAGATAGCTAGAATTTCTGGACCAGTGACATTTAAAGAAGAAAAAGAATCACTGTGGTGTTGCCAAGTTTCTATTTTATCTTAATGCAAAACAACTATCACCTATGACTACAATTTCATAAAAGAAAGGAGATTGTTATACTGTTTAGCTCTAAAATGCTTTATTTAAAACAGTTCAAAGCCGGCCAAGGGGAGGTGCAAACCTGTAGTGTCAGCTATTCGGGAGGCTGAGACTAGAGGGTCAGTTGAGGCCAAGAATTCAAGACCAGCCTGGGCAACACAGCAAGACTCTGTCTCAAAAGAAAAAAAAATAGTTTATACAGGTGGGTAGGTTGGCACACACCTTGATCCCAGTACTTGGGAGGCTGAGAAAGGAGGATCCAGTGTTTGAGGCTAGCTTCAGCAACTTAGTGAGACCCTCTTTCAAACTAAAAAATAAAATAGGGCTGGGGTGTAGTTCAGCGGTAGAATGCCGCTGGGTTCAATCCTCAGTACCAAAAAAAAAAGTAGTTTAGATCAGGTAATAAAGTAGAACCCAAATATATCATACCAATAAAACATTTTTTGCAAGAGGAATTCAAGCTTTTTTCTTGGTTTTTATTTTGAATTCTTTAAATTTTTTTGAAAGTCTTTATGCTAAGAAAAAATATTAGCTAACAAAAACTTAACAAGTTTGTTTGCTGAGAATTTTCTCTTACTGAGAAGCTAAAATAACAGCATAATAAATATCAATCTGCCTTTCATGTGTTTTCACACATTTGTTTTATCCTTTTGGTAGACCATTGGAAAGTCACAGACCTTCAACCACTTCACCCCCAAGTGCTTTTTCATCTACTCCTAAGGAAAAAGAAAATATTCTCCAACACAGTCACACCACTGTTATCCCACCAAGGGAGTCCCCCAGGGACAGGCACACAGAGTGGTGACGGAGCCCTTGCTCAGCAGGCGTGAGGCCCTGGGTTTGCTTCCCAGCTACACACTGCAAAGCAACAAACATGTAAGTACTGCAAGGTGTCACCGCTCTCCCCACGCTTGTTACGATGGGTCTTGAGTTGTAACAAGGTGATGACAAGGAAAATTAGCATGAATTCTTACAACCTAATAAACACTTTATGTTCGAATTTTCCCCACTGTTTCAGAAATGTTTATAAATTTTTTCCATCCAAGATTACTCTAGTTCTACTTGGTTATAACATTCTTGGACATACTAGACATACTTGGTTATGTTTCTTTAGTATCTTTAATTTAGAGTTGTTCTCCCATATTTAAAAAAAAAAGGCAGGGGGAAGGGCAGGGGGAGCCGGGTATGGTAGCACATGCCTGTAATCCTAGTACTTGGGAGGCCAAGATAGGAGAATCAAAGATTCAAAGCCAGTCTCAGCAACTTAGCAAAACCCTATTTCCAAATAAAACATAAAATAGGGTCTGGGGTGTAGCTCGGAGGTAGAATGTCCCTGGGTTAAATCCCCAGCATCACAGAAAAATTAAAAATTAAAAAATGGAGTCGGGAGTGGCGGTGCACTGTAATCCCAGTACTTGGGAGGCTGAGACAGGAGGATCACAGGTTCAAGGCCAGCCTAGGCAACTTAATAAGACTCTCAGCAACCTAGCAAGACCCTGTTTCAAAACAAAGAAATAAAATAAAAAGGGTTGGGGATGTAGATCAGAGGTAGAATGCCCCTACCGCAAAAACAAACAAAAAAACCCAGTACCACAGACACACACAAAAAAATGGTAACACATTCTATTTTATGGAATGAAGTGTTGCCCAGTTCTATGATGAAAAACAAAAGCCTATTAAGATTTTTTTATTTATTACATTTATTGGTGCATCGTAGTTATACATTTTGATAAGTGTTAGGGTATCAGAAGCATGCATGCACACATTGCTCATTTAGCCCTCCCTCAAATCCCACCCTATTCCCTCCCCCTTCCCTCCTTTCCGTGCTCCGCATAGTGATTGACTCTGATAAGTTTGTGTGTACACCTCATGTGCATTAGTGTATTTCCCTCTTCCCCCCTCCCGTCTACCTCAGTTAGGTCGCCTTCTTTGCTCAACTAAAGTTTTCTCCTTCTCTGTCTGGGGTTCCCTTCTAAGTCCCATTCTCCCTAGCTTCCACATATTAGGGAGAACATCCGACTTTTCACTTTTTGTGACTGACTAATCTCACTTAGCAAAATGTTCTCCAGTGCCCTCCATTTCCCTGCAAATGATGTAATTTTGTTCCATTGTGTACATATCCCGTAGTTTTGTGATCCATTCATCTGTTGATGGACACCTTGGCTGGTTCCAAAGTTTGGCAATTGTGAATTGTGCAGCTATAAACATAGACACACATGCATTAGTCTGGTAGTTTGGTTTCAGTCCTTTTGGGTAGATTCCTAGAAGTGGTATTACTGGGTCATATGGTAGGTTCATTCCCATTCTTCTGAGGATCCTCCACAATGTATTCCAAAGTGGTTGCACTAATTTGCAATCCCACCAACAGTGTAGTAGAGTTCCTACTTCTCCACATCCTCGCCAGCATTTGTTGTTGTTTGTGTTTTTAATAATTGCCATTCTAATTGGGGTTAGGTAAAATCTCAGGGTAGTTTTGATTTGCATCTCTCTGATTGCTAATGATGTTGAACTTTTTTTCACACATTTATGGGCCATTTGTATTTCTTCTTCTGTGAAGTGTCTATTTAGTTCACTTGCCCATTTTTTGATTGGATTGTTTTTTTAGTGGCGATTTTTTTAAGTTCTCTGTATATTCTAGATATGAGTCCTCTATCAGAGGTGTAGCTGGCAAAAATCTTCTCCCATTCTGTCAGCTCTTTGTTAAGGTTCTTGATTGTTTCCTTTGCTGCACAAAAGCTCTTCAATTTAATGCAATCCCATGTATTGATCCTCATTTTAGTTTCCTGAGCTTTTGGGGTCTTGTTGAGGAAGTCTTTACCTGTGCCTATGTGTTGAAGAGTTGGACCTATGCCCTCTTTGAGTAGCTGCAAGGTCTCTGGTCTGATTTCTAGGTCTTTGATCCATCTTGAATTGACTCTTGTATAAGGTGAGAAAATGGGGCTTATTTCTATTTTTCTGCATATGGTTAGCCAGTTTTGCCAGCACCATTTGTTGAAAAGGCTATCTTTTTTCCAGTGGATGTTTTTAACCCCTTTGTCAAAAATCAATTGGCTGTAGGTATGTGGGTTTGTTTCAGAGTCCTCTATTCTGCTTCATTGGACTACGTGTCTGCTTTTGTGCCAATACCATGCTGTTTTTATTGCTATGGCTTTGTAGTATGGTTTGAAGTCAGGTATTGTGATGCCTCCTGCATGGTTCTTGTTGCTGAGAACTACTTTGGCTATTCTGGGTTTTTTGTTGTTCCAAATGAATTTAAGCACAGATTTTTCTATGTCAGTGAAGAATGACTTTGGTAATTTAATGGGTATTGCATTGAATCTGTAGAGCACTTTTGGAAGAATGGTCATTTTGATGATATTTATTCTGCCTACACAAGAGCATTGGAAATCTTTCCATCTTCTAAGATCTTCTTCAATTTCTTTTTTCAATGTTTTATAGTTTTCTTTGTAGAGGTCTTTTACCTCCTTGGTTAGGTTTATTCCCAAGTATTTTATTGTTTTGGGGGATATAGTGAGTGGAAATGTCTTCTGGATTTCTTTTTCAGTGGATTTATGGTTGGCATACAGAAAAGCTTCTGATTTTTTAAGAGTGATTTTGTATCCAGACACTTTGCTGAATTTGTTGATCAGTTCTATGAGCCTTTTAGTTGAGTTTGTTGGATCTTCTAAGTATAATATCATGTCATCTGCAAATAGAGATAGTTTCAGTTCCTCTTTTCCTATTTGTACTCCTTTTATTTCCTTCTCTTGCCTTATTGCTCTGGCTAGAGTCTCAAGTACTATATTGAAAAGGAGTGGTGGCAGCAGACATCCTTGTCTTATTCCTGTTTTTAAAGGGAACTCTCGAAGTTTTTCCCCATTCAGTATGATGTTGGCTGTGGGCCTATTGTATATTGCCTTTATGATGTTGAGGTATGTTCCTTCTATTCCGATTCTCTGCAGTGTTCTTATCATGAATGGGTGTTGGGTTTTGTCAAATGCCTTTTCAGCATCTATTGAAATGATCATGTGATTTTTGTCTTTAGTTCTGTTTATGTGGTGGATTACATGAATTGTTTTTCATATGTTGAACTAGCCTTGCATCCCTGGGATGAACCCAACTTGGTGATGATGTATGATTTTCGTGATGTGGTTTTGAATGCGCATTGCTAGTATTTTGTTTCAAAGTTTTGCGTCTAAGTTCATCAACGATATAGGTCTGTAGTTTTCTTTTCTTGAGCTGTCTTTATTTGGTTTTGGTATTAGTGTGATGTTGGCTTCATAGAATGTGTTTGGGAGAGTCCCGTTTCTTTCTATTTCATGGAATAGATTGAGGAGTATTGGGATTAGTTCTTCGATAAAGGTTTTATAAAATTCACTTGGGAAACCATCTGGACCTGGGCTTTTCTTTGATGATAGGCTCTTTATTGCTGCTTCAGTCTCTTTAATTACTATTGGCCGATTTAAATTTTCTATATCTTCTTGATTCAACTTAGGAAGGTTGTACATGTCTAGAAATTTGTCAATTTCGTCTAGGTTTTCCATTTTGTTGGGGTATAGTTTTTCAAAATAGTTTCTGATAATCCTCTGGATTTCCATGCTATCAGTGGTAATATCACCTTTTTCATCTCTTACTTTAGTAATTTGGGTTGATTCTCTCTTTCTTTTGGTTAGGTTGGCTAGTGGTTTATCTATCTTGTTTATGTTTTTCAAGGAACCAGCTTTTGGTTTTGTTGATTTTTTGCATTGTTTTTTTATTCTCTACTTCATTGATTTCTGCTCTGATTTTAATAATTTCCTGTCTTCTACTGGCTTTGGGGTTAGACTGTTCCTGGTTTACAAGGGCTTTGAGGTGTGTCGTTAGGTTATTTACTTGGTGATTTTCTGTTCTTCTTATGTGGGCAATCAGTGCTATGAATTTTCCTCTTAATACTGCCTTCAGGGTGTCCCAGAGATTTTGATATTTGTGTCTCTGTTTTTGTTTGTTTCTAGGAATTTCTTAATTTATCCCCTTATTTCTTCTCTGACCCATTCATCATTCAGCAGTGTGGTGTTCAGTCTCTAGGTGTTTATGAGGTTTCTCTGGGTCTTCTTATAGTTGATTTCTAGTTTCATTCCATTATGGTCTGAAAAGATGCAGGGGATTATGTCACATTTTTTGAACTTGCTAATACTCACTTTGTGGCCTAGGATATGGTCTATTTTAGAGAAGGTTCCATGACCAGCTGGAAAAAAATGTGAATTCAGCCTTAGTTGGGTGGAATATTCTGTATGTGTCTACTAGGTCCATTTGGTTTATGGTATTCCTTAGGTCTGAGGCATCTTTACTGACCTTTTGTCTTGAAGATCGATCTAGTGGTGTGAGACGGGTGTTGAAATCTCCCAATATTATTGTATTGGGATCTATGTGTGATTTAATGTCACGAAGAGTTTCTTTTATGAAAGTGGTTGCACCTATGTTTGGGGCATAAATGTTGGCTGTTATATCCTCTTGCTGTATTGTTTTACCAGTAAGAAATGACCTTCTTTGTCTCTTCAGATAAGTTTAGCTTTGAAGTCTAATTTGTCTGATATCATAATTGCTACTCCTGCTTGTTTTCGAGTTCTGTTAGCATGGATTACCTTGCTCCATCCCTTCACCTTTAGTTTGTGCGTATCTTTACTTATAAGGTGTGTTTCTTGCAGGCAGCGCATATAGATGGATTGTGATTTTTAATCCATTTTGCCACCTTATGTCTTTTAATTGGGGAGTTGAGGCCATTTATATTTAGCGTGATTATGGAGAGATGGGTTTTCATTCCTAACATTTTGAGATTTAATTTCTGTTTGAGGTAGTGTTTGTTCTTTGCCTAGTTGTTTGTTTGATGGGAATCACTGTTTCTCTGGTTCTGGCGTTTCCTTATTATTTCTTCTTTGTAATTAATCTCTTTGAGCATTTTCTCTAGTGCTGGTTTGGAAGACATAAAGTTTTCCAGCTTCTGTTTGTCATGGAAGGTTTTTATATCCCTGTCAAATTTGATAGACATCTTTGCTGGGTAGATAAATCTTGGCTGGAATTGTTTTCTTCCAGAGTTTGGAATATGTCACTCCAGGCCCTCCTGGCTTTCAGGACTTGGTTTGGAAGGTTGGGAGTTATTCTTATTGGTTTGCCTCTGAATGTTACTTGCTCTTTTACTCTTGCTGCCTTTAAGATTCTCTCCTTGGCCTTTACATTGGTCAGTTTGATTATTATGTGGTGTGATGAACCTCTTCTCTGATCCTGTCTATTAGGGGTTCTATATGTTTCCTGTGTCTGTGTTTCGACCTCTCTATGTTTGGAAAATTTTCTAATATTACTTCTCTGAATAGATTATTGATTCCTTTGATTTCAGCTTCTAATCCCTCTTCTATGCCTATTATTCTTAGGTTTGCTCTTTTAAGACTGGCTGAGATCTCTTCAATATCCAATTCATGCTGTCAAATTGTTTTTTCTAATTTATATACTATGTGTTCATTTTTGGAGAGGTCATCTTCTAAGAGATTCTGTTTTCCATGTGGTCCAGTCTATTGTTGATGGTTTGTATTGATGCCTTCAATTTCAATTACTGCATCCTTCACTTCCTTCAGAGCTTCTTTTTGATTCCTGTTCAGGGTGTCAGATTCTTTGCTTATTTGATCCTTCATTCTTTCAGGCTCTCTCTGAATTATTTTTGGAAATCCTGTATCATTTCCTCTATTGAAGTTCTGAATTGTCCTGGCAATCTTTGCACTTCTGAGTTGGCGGGTTCTGTTGTTATGGGATTGTGGGGGCTCATTGTTTCTTTTCTATTTTTCCTTTTCATAATTTCAGGTTTCTTATGTTTATACCTTTGTTGCTTTTGGTAGCTCTCTCTCTCACTCTGTAGGTATCCTATGTCTAATCTCTCTCCCTTACTCCCGCCGACGTCAGCGCCTCTTCCCTGGTGACTCGTGTGGAGAACAACCAATACGAGAGCCACTGTTCAGGTGCTGATTTTCCCTTCCTTCCTTCCTTCCTTCCTTCCTTTCCCTTCCTTTCCCTTCCTTCCTTCCTTCCTCCCTCCCTCCCTCCCTCCCTCCCTCCCTCCCACCCTTCCTTCCTTCCTTCCTTCCTTCCTTTCTTCCTTCCCCACTCTCTTCTTTTTCTTTCTCAATGGGAAACATTTTAAATCCAAACTATAATGGGCTGCTTCTCAGACCAGGTTCAGCCAGAGATGGCAGAGACCACCCTTCCTGTGTCTCTGTGTTGTCAGCACTGTCCTTCTGTCCGTCTTATCTCCACCTTCTCATTTTCCCCTGCATCTCAACAAAATGCAGCCAGCACTGGGGGTTCAGAGGTGAGCAACATACAGGCTCTGTTGAAGGAACATGTAAGTAAGGATGGCAGAGAGCTGCGTGTGTTTTAATAAAGGGAAGGATTTAAGCTTGCGAGAGGAACTCAATAAAATGTTGCCTAATCAGGGATGCCGTTAGAAACCACGAAGTCTAGCCAGGTACAGTGTTACACGCCTGTAATCCCAGTACTTGGGAGGCTGAGACAGGAGGATCGGATCTCAGGTTTAAGGCCAGCCTCAGCAACTTAGCGAGACCCTCAGCAACTTAGTGAGAACCTGTTTCAAAATTAAAAGATCTGGGGGTGTAGCTCAAAGGTAGAACGCCCCTAGGTTCCATCCCCAGTACCAAAAAAAAAAAATTGGTGATCCTCTCAGGGTCAAATTCTGCTTCTTTGACCATATCCTTTCTGTGACGCATGGTTTCTTAGCTGGGTTACTGTATGTTTACTCGGCATCTTTTGTCACAGGGTAGCTCCTGTTCTGTGGGCCAGGGAGAAGGTCACATCTTATTACTACAGTCAATGTTCTGAGTTCTATTGTATCCCAATTCTTTATGGGTTAAAAAGACAAAAATCAGAGTACAAGATTGGGACTTAAATATAAAGTATAATGCTTAGGAGTCTGTTATATTAAAAATTCACACTAAAGCCAGGTGTGGTGGCGCACACTTGTAATCCCAGTACTTGGGAGGCTGAGACTGGAGGATCCGCGTTCGCGGCCAGCCTCAGCTACTTAGTGAGGCCTCTGCAACTTAGTGAGACCCTGTTTCAAAATAAAGAATAAAAAATAGGGCTGGGGTGGAGCTCGGAGGTAGAATTCCCCTGGGTTCAATCCCCGGTACCGCAAAAAAAAAAAATTCAAACTATACAGAAAGGCTTATTTTCTTATTACCTGCTATAAGATTATTCATTCTGCTATTTTATGGTCAATATATTTATCTGGTTTTTTTTGTTTTTTTTTTTTTTTTTTTTTTTTGCAGCACCGGGGATTGAACCCAGGGGCATTTTACCTCCGAGCTACACCCCCAGCCCTATTTTTATTCTTTATTTTGAAACAGGGTCTTAGAGGGCCTAAGTAGCTGAGGCTGGCTGCAAACCTGGATCCTCTGGTCTCAGCCTCCCAAGTACTGGGATTACAAGCGTGCGCCACCAGAGGCTCCTGTGATCAAGGCTTAGTCTCCATCATGGTGCTATGAGGAGGTGGTGGAACCTTTAAGAGGCGGAGCTTAGTGGGAGGTCTTAGATTATTGGGGGTGTGCCCTTGAAGGGGACCATGGGACCCCTGTCTCTTCCTCTACTTCACCTCCCACCATGATGTGCTACCTCAGCACAGGCCCAAAGCAAAGGGGGCAACCAACCACGGACTGAAACCTCTGAAACCATGAGCCAAAACAAACCTTCCCTCTTTTTAAGTTGATTACCTCAGCTATTTTGTTACAGTAAAACTGGGCATAGGTACCCCAGGTCAGATGTGTAATCTAAATGAGCAAAGACAGGAGGCTGAGGCAGGAGGATCAGAAGTTCAAGGCCAGCCTGGGGAACTTAGCATGACCCTGTCCCAAAATAAAAATTTTAAAGGATTGGAGATGGAGCTCAGTGATAGAGCACTTACCTAGCATGCGGGTGGCCCTGGGTTCAATCCCTGGTACCACTAAATAAACAAACGAATAGATAATAAGCAAATTTAGCACTCCATATTGCTTTAAAAAGAATTACCATAACACTTTCATAGAATCATCTCTTTCAGCAAGACCAAGTTGCTGTATCACCCTTCAGTTCAGATCTCCACAGAAAAATGCTTTCAATGCAATTTACAGCATTTAATTTCTCTGGACACACGTTTATAATCCTCCTCCTCTCATGGAGCTACAGGGGTGGACATCAGCCCCAGGAAACTAGAAACTCCAACAAATGTTTTTACAGACACACTGAAATTCCAGGTGTGCTCCAACACTGCAGCTTGATACGTACAAATCGTTGCAAATATAAAGGGCAACTGGACTGTGCACAGCTGAACCGTGACAATATCAAGTCACCCTATCTTTGGCTTTCTCAAAATCAGCCCCACTTTGCACTGCTCTGCACCAAAGCAGGGCTCAGGAATAAACTGAGTCACTTCTTCTACCATTCACTCGGGCTCCTGTGAAATAGCCCCGCATAGATGCTACCCAGTTAAGAGCACAGACACCCCGTACTGAAGGGCCTCGGGCTCACTCGCGTGTAATAAGCTATGCCTCCGTCGAGGTGAAATTAACTGGAATTTTTGTATGTTCCTGTAGCAGAAGGTGATTAACGATTCGACACTCTCTGCTCATGGCGTTGATGGTATTTCAAGTGATCTGAAAGAGTTCGTGAACTTTCGCTCTGTGTTTAAGTCACTCCCGGGGAGCACTTGACATATATAAAGTGCTTACTTTTTGCGTTATGGCTAAAATGTCATGTTCTTTTGTGCAAGGTAATGGGTCTAAGTTCTTCCATGAGTCTTTTTCTCAAAACAACAACAAAAAAATAAAATTGAAAATAAAACCAAGCCAAGCACTGTGGCACATACCAGTATTCCCAGTCCCTGAGAGGCTGAGACAGGAGGATCACAGGTTTTTAAGTTGCTGAGGGCCTCGCTAAGTTGCCGTGGCTGGCCTTGAACCTGTGATCCTCCTGTCTCAGTCTCCCAAGTAGCGGGAGTTACAGGTGCGCATCACTGCCCCCAACTGGAACCTTCTCTTAGTTGCTTTTGTATCCCCAAGGCCTAACTCAGTGTCCAGTGTATCATAAATGGACAATAAGGTTTTGTTTAGTGAATAAAGTATTTCTGTGAAGGACAGTTCATGAGGCCCGCCTTTCCCATCTGGGTATAAATTCATTGTATTGAAGCTTATCGAAGTAGTCATTTCACAAATCTCTAAGGGAATGAAATGTGATTTGTATGCTAAGGTTTTGAGAGGAACCACAGGAAGGATGAAGGTAACATTTAGGAATTTCCTATTTAGGAAAATTATAGATTTGACAGCAAAACCCAATCATCAACAGGGTAGGATGAAAGGCTGTGGTGGGAGAAGTCAGTACTAGGGACAACTGAGGGTCCCAACAGCCCGCAAAGGCAGGACCCTGGAAATAAGCATTTCTCCACTTAGCGCTGTGACTTAAGGCAGTTCCTACTAGGTCAAGGACGAAGGGTGGTGGTGGTGGTTGTTTCATGCTGAAGGGATTTAATATGCATTGTACTTTGGGTAGGCCAAAGTATTCCTATCTCATGCTAAGAGATAGGAATACTTATTACTAAGAATGATGGCAAACCCCCCCCCCTTGGAGCTGGGGATTGAACCCAGGGGCATTCTTCCTCCAAACCACACCCCCAGCCCTTTATATTTTTTATTTTGAAACAAGGTCTCACTCAGTTGATGAAGGTCTCACTAAATTGCTGAGGCTGGCCTCAAATCTGTGATCCTCTTGCCTCAGCCTCCCAAGTACTAGGATCGCAGGCCCCGCTGACAATCCCTTTTTATGGATGAAGCTAATCCACCTGTCGGGCTCACTTTGTCTCTTCACCCTTGCCCTCCATGCCTATACTCCAGTTTTGCCCTGATGGTCTCTCTGGCGACCAGCTCTGGCCTGTTCGGCTCTTTTGCCCCTCTCTCTCTCTCTGTCACCATATAAGGGCTTCACCATGTCATCCAAGTTCGATGCCTTTTTTCTATGTCGATAACATGAAGTCCCGTGGCTTTGTATGAAGAGGTCTCGCACACAGGCAGAGGGGCTGTGAAGTAAACGGGGGTTGAGAATTGGGGCCCCTCGCTCACCCCAGACTCTTCTGAGGCTCTGGGAGTTCTTAGCGATTTTGCACTTCTTCTTGTATAGTGTCTGTCACGTGTTTGCAATTACACACATACATTCTGTAAACCTTGGCATCTGTGCCGGTATCCATGCCTGGCTTTGAAAAAAAAGTCCTACATGATCACGGCCCTTCTCAAACTAGCTCCACTGTCAGGCCGCCTGACCTGGCCTAGAAAACTCCACTCCCCACGTCCACTGCCTTAGGCTCCTCCCAAGCCCCAGAGAGCAGCCTTCTATGCCCCCATCTGTTTATGGCAGATTAGGGCTCCTCTCTGATCTCACGGAGCCTTTCTTGACCAGAATCTGGGGTTGTACAGATAAGAGCCTGGGCTGTGCCTTGGCTTGCGTCTGGTTTTTCTAAGACGTCCTCTCTCTAGTCATTCTGTTCCCCCACTGAGAATACAGCTCTCTCCAGTTCTTAAAGGCACAGGTCATGATGCGAAATAGAAGCCTGTTTGGTAGCCAAAACCGCAGCAATATTGAAGGTCTTAATGGAAACAAGGCAGCAGAATTCCAAGTCAGTCTGTTGAGAGAGATTTCTGAGCACTTGGAAATGATAACTTTGATTAGACTCTAGATTCCTAGTTAACCTTCTAGTTACTCGGCCCATCTCTAAGTGGGCATTTCTCCTGCAACTGGATGATGTGAGGGAGGCGGCTCCTCGGAGCTCATCTCATAGCAGCTGTTGAAGTTCCTCAGGGACTAAGCTCTTCCCTGCCCCAGGGCATTTGAATCTACTTTTCTCTCAACCCAAAACACTTTTTCTTCCTCCTCCTCCTCCTCCTCCTCCTCCTTCTTCTTCTTCTTCTTTGTGTGTATGTGTTACTGGGGATTGGACATAGTGGCATTCTACCCCTAAGCTACATCCCAGCGCTTTTTATTTTTATTTTGAAGCAGGATCTCACTAAGTTGCTGATGGTCTCACTAAGTTGTTGAGGCTGGCCTCAAACCTGCAATGCTCCTGTCTCAGCCTCCCAAGTACTAGGATGACAGGAATATGCCAACACACCAGACTCCCAAAGCCCTGTTATCCCACGTACTTCCTAACTCCATATTGGATATCACTTCTTTTTTTCCTTCGTCTCCCTTTCATTTTTATTTCATTTTATTGGGGTTTTTTTTGTTTTGTTTTATTTTGTTTGTGTGTATGGTGCTGGGATTAAATCCAGGATATCAGCCGTGCTAGGCAAGTGCTCTACCATGGAGTGACCTCCCCAGCCCTTTTTATTTTATTTTGAGACAGAGTCTTGTTAAGTTGCCCAGGCCAGCCTCTAACTTGTGGTTCTCCTGTCTCAGCCTCCCAAATAGCTGGGTGAATATCACTTGTTTATAAATGGTCTTCCCTAGCTAGCTAAAGGAAATCCTCTGCCATTTTCTATGCACAATGCACGTTTTGTTTCCTTCTCAGAATATGTAATTATATATAGATTTGTTTGCTTACTTTTTTATTTCTCCTGCGCCTTCCTTCAAACCACAAGCTAATTGCTAAGGGTCCTACTGAGTTGCTGAGGCTGTCCTCCAATCTGCGATCCTCCTGTTTCAGCCTCCCCAGTACTGGGATTACAGGTGTGCACCACCACAGCTGGCTGCAGATATCTTTCAGTCATCAGGATCAGTTGTAGGACCTGGGGCCAGACTGAGGCGGCCAGTGGCGATATCAGGACATTCAGCCAGGGGGATGAAGACAGGGGCACCCAGGCAACCTGGTGCTACTGTGGAGCCTAAGAACAGAACGGAATGCCCAGCTCATAACACAACATCACCCAGACTCAGAATGCGTATCAGCATGTGCTCCCCAAGGTTTCAACAATTCTCAAGTTGTTCAGCAAAGAGAGAAAGAAGCACTATGGAATGCTTTCTGGGTCTCCCCTCTTTTTTGTACCCCACATGCAAAATTGCATGCAGTGGGGGAAAACATTAATACTTGGGGCCTCGCTTTCAAAAAAAAAAAAGAAGAGGAGAGTGAGACAGCTTTATGGGCAGAATCTCTGTGGGCTCTCTTGACTCAAATCCTTATTGTAATTCAGGAGCCAAAAGCTTTTCCACACCACCCCCACAGCGCAGACCCAAGCTGCCTCTGCAGACGGGAAAATAGGGCTCCTCCAAGCAGCCCCCGCCCTGAGGCCTGCAGAAACAGCTCCACATCTTTCGTCTAAGCATCACACACAGGCTGATTAACGTAGATGGTGGTGATGCTTAAAAAGGATCAGAGACCCAGGGATGTTATCTAACTGTAAGTTTCTAGAAAAAGCTTTTCATGTACCTCAAAGCACTCCCCATCAACCGCGCCCAATGGAGCTGGCACAGAAGACCGAGACAATAAATTAAGAGGAGTAGTGTTCAGAATAATAAAAAGGCCTGTAATCCCGGGACTTGGGAGGCTGAGACAGGAGGATCGCAGATTTGAGGACAGCCTCAGCAATTTAGCGAGACCTTCAGAAACTAAGTGAAAATCTGTTACAAAATAAAAAATGAAAAGGGCTTGGGGTGTAGCTCATAGGTAGAGTGCCCCTGGGTTCAGTCTCCAATATTCCTCCTTCCCCCCAGAATAGTAAAAAGTTCCAGGAATGACCTCAAGGGTAGACAGTGCACCATACTAGGGAGGGAGGTCTGCCCCGATCTACGCCAAGGCCAGCCTTCATGGATGGAGATAAATAAAAACTTCATAAAGAAGGAAAAAGTACAACCTAGAAGAAAGAGTGCCAGCACAGACCTGGCTGGGAGTGTCAGCATCAGTGACAGGTGGCACACACCGCCAGCCCCTCCTGAAAAGGGCCACTTGCCGGCAGGAGAGGGGGACAGCGATTCAAGGGGCATTCCCCCGGGCACCCCTGCTCTCCCCTCAGTTCCACACGGGCTCAGGACTCCTTCCCAGGCGACGAGGATTCCTGTTCCATCTACGGCGTCCACCCAGCTCGTGCAGACTGTGGGCGCCATATCCGTCCTCAGCCTGACCCACGCTCCCCTCAGATCAAACAGGACAGCCTGCTTGTTTTAATTCTGTCCTGGCTGCTCCCAGCGTGAGATGGAGTTTCCACGGGCAGCAAAAGGCATGGCTCCCTTTTCATCCCACCCCTCCCTCAGCGCTGGTAAAGCTCACGGGGTGCTGTACCCCGCCCGTCACCAGCCTTCACAAAGAGCAACAGGAGCAGCGTACAGCGCGGGCGTGTGCCGGGCGTCAGGGGTGACAGGGACTGCTTGGCGGAAGCATTTGGTCGCCTAACCAGCGGTCCACTTCTTCCTTTCCTTCTTCCTAAGGCAATCCTGACCAATCTCTCCCCCACGAAACTCATATGACACATGGGGAATGGACCCATCTCCAGAGGTAGAGGCGACAGAACTAAATGGATCAGAACACTGGCCAGAGACCGCCTTCAGAACCCAGAACAACAACATGGCCTTCCTCTGGGAACTGTTACTAGCTGGGGCGAGCATGTGGCCCAAGCCAGCCCATTCGACGCGCAGAGGAGCACTTCCCAGCCACGCTCGCTCTCTCCATCTGCATGTAAACAAAGAAGCGCACCGCCTGCCCGCCCGCCACTGCCGGGAGTCACCTCAGTGCCATGACGGAAGTCCTCGGGGGAACAAAGCCAATACAGGGAAACAGGTGGGTCCACGCGAGAAGTCATGGAGAAGTGGAGCAAAGCCTGATCATGCCGCCCCGGAGCCTGCCTGCCTCCGGACTTCTTGCTGTGAGATGATGATGCCCTTATTATTTAAGTCAGTTTGAATGAAATGTTGTTACTTGCAGCCCAAAGCATCCCAACTGCTGTGTCTTGAGTGTCTCCCCCGCTCTGTCTTTTCTTTCTTTCTTTACTTGGGGGCGCTCTGCTTCTACTGTTTTTCCAGCTGTGTGACCCTAGGCAAATTCTTCAACCTTCCTGGTCTTTGGTGTCCTAATAATTAATGGAGGAAGGAGACAAGAATGAGCTGTAAGATCCCTTCAACTTTCACCATTGATTATACAATATGTAACACCTTACTAGAAAGACAAATGTCATTGTTTCACTCGGCACTCTTACCACTGTGACCCAGATGCCCGGCGCACAATGCAAAGGAAGGCGTATTTGCTTATGAGTCTGGAGATCTCAGTGTGTGTGTGTGCGTGTGTGTGCGTGTGTGTGCATGTGTGTGTGCACATGCGTGCGTGTGTGTACATGTATGCGCATGTGTGTATGTGTGTGTGTGTGCGTGTGTGTGTGTGTGCATGTATGTGCATGTGTGTATGTGTGTGTGCGTGTGTGTGTGCGTGTGTGTGTATGTGTGCATGTGTGCATGTGTGCACATGCGTGCGTGTATGTATATGTATGTGCATGTGTGTATGTGTGCGTGTGTGTGTGCGTGTATGTGTGTGTGTGTGCGTGTGTGTGTGCGTGTGTGTGCATGCGCGTGTGTATGTGTGTGTATGTGTGTGTTCCATTTTATGCTACTGGGGCTACAGGTCCTTAGGGCATGATGGTGGGGAGCAGAGAGCCAAAGGTCAGAGAGAGGATCAGAGCTAGACACTGCAGCTGGGTGGGGCCAGGACACACACACACACATACACACACACACACACACGCATGCACACACACGCACACACACGCACACACGCATGCACACACACACACACACACACACGCACACGCACGTGCTGAACCCAGCCGTGCCCCCAGGGACTCACCTCTGACCAATGCTGCCTGCAGAGCATGAGGTCCTGGGGACATTTTAAATCCAAATCATAACACATATAAAGTAAGATAAGCCACTGAGATTAGTTCAAAGTACTCCACGCTGAAAGCAGAGTTGGCCAGGCCGTCAAGAAGACTCGAGAAGACATGAAGAACCGCCCTGCACCCGGGCGTCAAGTCAACGAGCACAGAGAATCAGCGAGGTGGAGATCCCATACCCCGGAGAATGAAGGAGGTGAATGTACACTCACCACAGAATCACGCCTCCCTTTACACTCAGCCAAATATCCGCTCAATTCCCATTCACTCCCCCTGTGCCCAAAGAAGACAAGGAGCGAGCGTGCCAGTCCCTTGTCCCCCAGAACAGCACAGCAGAGCTGGAAGGAGGGGAGAGCAGGAATGCCGTGTGGGTCGGAGGCTCCGCGAGTCAGGCTTAAAGGCACGTTTTCTCCTTCCACCTCGATGTGGGTGTTTTGCTTATTTGGAGTCTCCAGGTCTAATGTACCAGCAACAACCAGAACCTGCTTCAGTTCACAGAAGCTGTGACCCAGTGAAGAACTGCTTGCAGGGGTCTTGCTGTCACTACAAGCCCACTGCCTCCAGGAGGACAGGGATGCAGCAAAGGGGCATTTATTTACTTTTCTCTCTCTCTCTCTCTCTTTTTTTTTTTTTAACTAGAGATAGAACCCAGGGGCATTCTACCTTTGAGCTACACCCACAGCCCTTTTCTTTTTCTTTCTTTTTTTTTTTTATCTTGAAACAGGTTTCACTAAGTTGCTGAGGCTGGCCTGGAACCCATGATCCTTCTGTCTCAGCCTCCCAAGCACTGAGATTACAGGTGTACATCACCATACCCAGCTAGCTATCTTCTTTTTTCCTCCTTTCTTTCCTTCTTTCTTTCTCTTATAGGGAGAGGCGAGTCTCGCTATGTTGCCCCAGCTGGCCCCTAACTCCTGGGCTCAAGCCTCCTGAGTAGCTGTGACTACAGGTGCGTGTGCCAACTCCACCTGGCTGCCGCGAAGGAGCCGTCAGCATAGGTGACTGAGTGGCTGTCAGTTTGGGGTGAGAACAGGGACAGTCAAGTCACTCTGTGTCCCAGGCAGTGATGGCAGCGAGAGCTTGGGAGTGGTAGCTTTGGGGCCCAAATCAGGAAAGGAAAGGATGAGTCTGTACATGTTTGGGATCTCCTACAGAGGCCCTCCATCAGAGAGCAGGGTCCTGGCATAAAAAGAAGTTCTCAAAATAGTTGTTGCATTGATGACTGAATTGGGTAAAAATACATCTGAGTGTAGATACCTTATGGCAGGAGGTATAGGGGAAATTGAACAAAAGTAGGAGCAGCTGGGGGTGTGCCTAGAAAGAAGAATAGAGAGGGGATCGGGTGCAGTGGCCCATGCCTATAATGCCAGTAGTTGGGAGGCTGAGACAGGATGATCACAAGTTCAAGGCCAGCCTCAGCAACTTAGTGAAACCTTGTTTTAAAATAAAAAATAAGCCAGGCATGGTGGCACATGCTTATAATCCCAGTACTTGGGAGGCTGAGACAGGAGAATTGCAGGTTCGCGGCCAGCCTCAGCTACTTAGTGAAGCCCTCCGCAACTTAGTGAGACCCTGTTTCAAAATAAAGAATAAAAAATAGGGCTGGGGGTGTAGCTCGGAGGTAGAATGTCCCTGGGTTCAATCCCTAGTACCACGCACAAAAATAAATAAATAAATAAATAAATAAATAAATAATAAAATAGAGCTAGGGGTGTAGGTCAGAGGTAGAATGTCCCTGGGTTCAATCCCCAGTACCACACAAATAAATAAATTAATAAATTAATTAATTAAATATGATGATCTATTTTTGCATAGAGAGGGCTTACAGTTTACAAAATGCTTTTCTGAGTTGGGGGCAGTAGCGCAGGCCTGTAATCCCAGTAGTTGGGAGGTTGAGACAGGAGGATTGAAGGTTCGAGGCTAGCCTCAGCAATTTAGAGAGACCCTCAGCAACTTAATGAGACTCTGTTTTAATTTTTAAGAGGGGGCAGGGAATGGAAGTGTAGCTCAGAGGTAGCATGCCCCTGAGGTCAATACCCAATATATATATATATATATATATATATATATATATATATATATATATAAAGAAGGGTGTAATGTAGCCACAGAATGTTTATGCTGGTGCTTCTCAGCCATTGTTTCCCTTGGAATCACCTGGAGAGAGTGAAAAATAACCATGATGCTTGAACCCCTCCCCAAGAGACTTACTCAGCAGATCTGCAGCCAGGCTCAAGTTTAGAACCACTGAAGGCAGAGAAAGAATGGTTTCGATCAGCCCTGACTGTGACTCTTCAAGGCACAGAGTTCTGACAAGCAGTTGGCAGGTGCCTTCCATGACTGCTATAGCTTGGATAAGCGTCCCTCAGGTTACTAGTGTTAAGTGCTTGGTCCACAGCTTGGCGCTATTGAGAGGTGGCGGGGCCTAGGGGGAGGTCTTCTGGTCTTTGGGGGCGCGCCCTTGAAGGGGATTATGGTGGGATGTCTGCCGCTGGTCCTCCTCTTCTTCATCCCAGCCGTGAGGGGAAGGGATGTGCCATGCACTGCCACCACGATGAAAGCAACGGTGCCAACCGATGGCGGGCTGAGACCCCCCAGGACTGCGAGCCAAAACAAAGCCTTTCTCTTCATAAGCTGATTATCTCAGGTGTTTTGTTATAGAAAGCTGACTAACACAAGGACACAAGGGCGCCTCGGCTTTTGTATCTGCACTGCCAGAACCGCCTGCCTGCAGCCCTGTCCGTCATAACTTGAATGGCTTCCCAATTACTTGCAGAATCCTGGAACAAATTAGTGGTTTTCTTATGCCTTCTTTCTTTCCGACTCACCACCAGCAGCACCATCCTGTGTACTTCAACATGCCCAAGGAAGTTTCTGAACCCAAAAATAAAATTAAAAAGAAAAAAAAAATAACTTTTCAGAAAATTGACTCATGAGCATTTGTCAAAGTTACACTTGATTTAAAGGAAAGTCTAGAAGCAGACCAACTTAAAAATGTCTCTCTTAGTAGACACATGTATCAAAAAAAAAAAAAAGGAGAGGCTAGAAAAGATCTGGTTAAAGGTCATTAGATTATTTTTTCCTTCTTTCTTTCTGGTACTGGAGATTGAACCCAGGGGCATTCTACCCCTGAGCTATACTCCCAACCCTTTTTATTTTGAAACAGGGTATCACTAAGTGCTGAGGGTCTCACTAAGTTGCTGAGGCTGTCCTCGAACCTGTGATCCTCCAGGATCAGCCTCCCAAGTTCTGAGGTTACAGGCATGTGCCATTGTGCCTGGATAAAGATCATTAGATTCTTGACTGATGGTCAGCTGAGCAGATGGGAACCTGGTTTCCCAGAGGCAAATTCTCTTTAAGTTCATTAAAGTTTATTTTTAAGTTGATTACACATTTGATCAGGAATATAAACTTCCCAGAAGGACACTGAGAAACATATCAGACAGAAGTTCTCTCCAGACCAGGTTGGGGGCAATTTTTCTTCTAGAGTGAAAATTCTTCAACTTCCAGAAAAGAGAACACTCCTGTGTTGTTTTTGTCTTATTTATTTATTGTTAGGAGCACTGGGATCAAACCCAGGACCTTGCACATGCTGGGCAAGGCTCTACCACTGAGCCACACCCAGCCACTGGGCCCTTTAAAGCAAAGAAAATAACTCTGGCACCATCTCCTACTAAACCTAAAGCCAATGAACATGTTTTCAGATTTTCCAGGAAAAAAGAAAAAACTGTCTGATCCAACATTTCTATCTGACAATAAATTCTTCATCTGTGAGAGCAAACTATAAATATTTTTATCATTCCTGCAAAATACCCCACTTTACAAAAAATCATTCTGCTTTTACTTTCTTTCTGAAAACCCCACTGAAGGAAGTACTCAGGCAAAACAAAAAGGAAATTAGAATAAACATGTCCGGAAAGAGGAAAGCGATCTGTAGAAGAAACACGACGAGTCATTGACTAAGGAAGATGCTGAGCAGTGTAGGCGGCAGCCACATTAGTGTAAAATGTACAGGGAGGGCTGGGGGGCTCATGGTAGAGCTCATGCCTAGCACGAGTGCGGCAAGAAATAAACAAAATAAAATAAGACTTCTTAAAATAGAAGCATCTTGTAAGAAGAATCAGCGCTACCGTCTCCCATGCCCTCCATTCCCTCCCTGCTGCTGGCCATGCGGCATGAGGGCTATACATTTGGGGGCCCTTGAGGCTTCTGCCTGATGGACTGTATTTCTTTTCCCATCCTGACTTAGAGCAAAATGCCTCTCCTTTCAAGCATCGCCCAGGCATAAGCTGTTTTGAACTCATTCCTGTATCTGGCACTCCACGTGAATAACCCTAAAAAGACTGTAAATAAAGCCAAGAGATTCCAGTCAGGGTATAGATAGGAAAATGACCAACATCTTGGAGCTCTACCTTCCAAATTCTAAAGCACACAGCAAAGTTTGATTCTTCCAGAATGTTTTCCATAAGAAAGCAAAGGAGAAATTGCCTGGCACATAACAGATCATTAGATACATTTTTAAAGAAATTAAACAGAAACAATTTAGCAGATGTATACTTTGCACTGTGTAATATAAGAATGCATTTGTTAAGTAGCATACCACCACAGTAATTGTTCAATATCTATCTGATTTGTTAGAAGTCAAATCATAATATTTGAGGGCAGTGACTATGTTTGACTACATGCTTGTGGGCTCTAGAGAGTAAATCTAGAACCCTGTGGATGCTCAGAGACCCAAGAAGGAACGTTTCCCCTGGATTCTCTGCGGTACAGCGCGTGGTTGGCTTTTGACTCATGAGACCGTGTTTTCTAACACATTTGCGCAGTGGAATGAAGTCGCCTACATTTTGTTCAAGCAGTTCTCTCAGCAGGTGCTTATCAAGACTTTAGTCAGGGGGAGCCCAGTGCTGGGCACTCAGTCTCTGCGTTTGCTGGGTTGCTCGCACACGTGGCTTTTCATCTAATCATCATAAACCCTGTGAAAGAAGCCTGGGTTATCACCACCAGCTACACAAAAGGGAACTGACATCCAACAAGGGTAGCTGTTTTGTCCAGAAGTTATTTCTGTAGAACCAGGATTGAAAGGAGGCTTTTTAAAATTTTAGTTTAGTTTTAGTTTTGTGGGACTAGGTACTGGGGATTGAACCCAAAGGGTTTTTACTTCCAAGCTATTTTATTTTTTATTTTGAAACAGGGTCTTGCTAAATTGCTGAGGTTGGCCTCCATCCTGTGATCCTCCTGTCTCAGCCTCCAGAGTAGCTAGGATTATAGGTGTGCACCACCACACCTGGCTAGTCAACAGGAATTGATATCCTGAGGACCCACTGGAATACCATAGTGGCTGGAAGTTAGCTATTTATCTTTCTCCAGCTATTCACAGACACTGAAAATGTTCAGCTAAGAACCTTGTTCCTCAGACACAGGTTCAAGTGCCCCCTTTCTTTCCCAGCCACTCCCACCAGAGGCAACACCCCTCTCCCATGTTTTGTATGGTCAAAGGCTACACTGACAGAGGCCCAAGATGACTGGATGCTAGATAGGCCTGGAGTCCCCACTGCTGAGGAGGCTGAGGAGGGAGAATCCCTTGGGCACAGGAATTCCAGGCCAGCTTGGGCAACATAGTGGGACCCCACCTCAAAAAAATAAAAAACAGAAAAGAGAGACTTTGTTTCAAAGGAAAAATAAAAAGGGCTGGGGGTTAATGCCCCTGGGTTCAATCTCTAGGAAAGAAAGAAAAAGAAAGAAAGAAAGAAAAAGAAAGAAAGAAAGAAAGAAAGAAGGAAGGAAGGAAGGAAGGAAGGAAGGAAGGAAGGAAGGAAGGAAGGGAGCCACCCATGGTAGCATATGCCTGTAATCCCAGTACTTGGAAGGGTGAGATGGGAGTATTGCAGGTTCGAGGACAATCTCAGCAATTTAGAGAGGCCCTCAGCAACTTAGCGAGGCTGTTTCAAAAAATATAAAAATTAAAAAGGGCTGGGAGTATAGCTTGGAGATAGAATACCCCTGGGTTCAATCCTCAGTACCAAGAAAAAAAAAAAAGCCCCAGGAGGAAGGCCCCTGGCAGGCTGAGGCAGACAAGGAGAATGGAGCTACAGGCTGTCTTGGGCTCTGGTGACCTGGCTGGAGAGCGAGGCTGGAGGCTGCAGGCTGGAGGCTGGGGCTAGAGGCTGAGCCTTGGGCCTCGGGCCAGGCAGCAGACCCAGGTGTGGCCTGTCCCTTCATTTGGCTGTTTTCCTGCTCTGCTGGCTGGTAGGAAATCTTCAAAGGCGAGAGAGGCCTGAGCCAGGCTGCGGGCTCCCAACCTCCCCTCCACTGTCCATAATCCCCTCTTTGTGCCGCAGCAAGCACTGAGCCATTTGCAATTCCTCTCCATTTCCCAGGTCCAGCAGCACTCAGAGCGCAGCCTCGCTGGCTGGCTGGTTAAGTCCCTCTCCTCCGGCAGCACTGGAATTCCAGTGAATTCCCTGGCCTGCAAAGCCCTGGGCAGCTTCCCACACTCTGGGCCCAGGGTGGCTGTGCATTCTGATGAGGGGGCCTCAGAGGGGGCTGAAGCCTCCCATCCCGTCCTCAAATGAAAACACTTTAGGGACCCTTAAAAGTGAAAGTAGCAACAAGGAAAACCCCGACTCCAGGGTAGAGAATTAGAATTAGCTCTCCCTCTCAGATTTACTTACTGTTCAGAATGCCAGGAACTCGTCCAAAATTCCGAGGATGAGAGCAGAATAGGCGAGCTGGGGTGGAATTTTCTACTCTTGGGATGGGTATTGTTCTGTGATGCTCCATAGGATCCTACTGGGTAAAATTTGGAGTAAATAAGGCCTGAAAAAGAGAAAAACAAAATTGAAGGGGGAGGCGGGAGGTTCACAGCCAGTCAAGAAAAAGGAGAAGAAATCTTTTCTGACTGAGAAAACCTAGGTGCTGAGTCTGGTCCTAAAGGGTTCAAATGTGATGTATCATTTAATCTCACACAAATCTGGTACAAGATACATAATGTTATCATCCCCATTTCATGGATGATAACACCATTGCAGAGGTAGGAAACAAACTTTGTTTTTTTAGTTATTTATTTCTGGTACTGGAGATTGAACCCAGGAGCATTCTACCTCTGAGCTACACCCCCAGTCCTATTTCTTTCTTTCTTTTTTGTTTGTTCATTTGTTTTAATTTTGAAACAGGGTCTCACTAAGTTGCTGAAGGGCTCGCTATGTTGCTAAGGCTGGCCTTGAACCTGCGATCCTTCTGTCTTGTCCTCCCAAATGCTAGGATCCCAGGTGTATAGCTACAGACTTTCAACTAAGTGGAGAAACTCCCTACGTTTCTGTTTTGCAAGACCAGGCTAGTTGGCAGGTCTTTGGGGATTTACCTGGTTTTAGATCAATTCTAGCTCTAGCCCTCAGACAGTTTCTTAATCTCTCTGAGACCCAGTTTCTTTGTCAGGAATAAGATGACCCTTGCTGACTTTTCAGGAATGTCGTGGAAATCAAATGTGTTTGTAAGGACTTTGCACAGTAGAAAGGGTTCACCAGATACAAAATAATGTCGCACTATCTGACCCCGGCCCTGGAGTGGAGGCCTTAAGCCTGTCTCCTGAGAAGGGCGCCCCTGTTCTTGCTATCTGTTAACAGACATTGGAAAAGGCCCTGTTCCAAGTGAACCTCCTTGTTCTGTAACCAAGTGCTTGCTTTGAGATATTGGATATGCTAGTGAATTGAAGTTGTTTCCCACAGGTATTTTCTTGGAACTTAGAAACAAATTACTAGGCATCATGTTGGCTCTGTGGTTAATATCCTGGTCTAGGAAGGCCCATTTCTTTTTAGCGTGGGAAGCCACCAGCACTCTCGTCCTTCACTGCCTAGGTCCTGGATATACAATCCTGGTGGCTGGGTTTTCTTTTTTTCTTGGTACTGGAGGTTGAACCCAGGGGCATTCTATGTCTGAGCTCACCCCCAGCCCTATTTTATTTTTCAGTTTGAAACAGGATCTTGCTAAATTTCTGAGACTAGCCTTGAACCTGCAACCTCCTGCCTCAGCCTCCCAAGTACTGGGATTACAGACATGCACCACCATGCCTAACTGTTAATTGGGTTTTCTCAAGCCCACCCCTGCTTTTAAAATTGTGTCTGAAACCAGGCATGATGGGGCACACCTATAATCCCAGTTCTTGAGAGGCTGTGACAAGAGGATCACAGGTTTGAGGCCAGCCTCAACAACCTAGCAAGGCCCTCAGCAATTTAGTGAGACCCTGTTTCAAAAAAAAAAAAAATTAACATAGGGCTGGGTGTGTAGCTCAGAGAACCCATCCCTGGTTCAATCCCCAGTACCAAAAACACATAAATGAATGAGTAATTGAATCCCCTAACTGAGCGCCGTCTGGTGCTGTGAGCCAAGCCCCTGTTTTCATGTGAAGACACTGACTTACAGGAATTCAATGAGAATTAACGACGCAGCTGCTCCAGAGACGTTTAAGTGACTTTGTAGGCACAGGATCTACCACTAAAGCCACAACAACCAAAGAAGCTGATATTCTTCTTTTTTTTTTTTTTTTTTTTTTTTTTTTT
>PVJS01017934.1:0-35533 GCA_004027185.1 Glis glis | reverse complement strand
ATCTGCTTTCCTCGGAACGAGTCGCGCACACTCTACGTGGCTTCTCCCTTTTTATCTAAGTCCGCACCTATCAGAATTCTGCTGCCTACATTCAGGGCAGGGCTTTCTCTTTAATCTGCTGTTACACACCCAAAATCACATAATCTTGGGTGTGTCATGATCAGGTCAAGTTGACAACTTAGATTAACTATCACAACACCATTTCATATCTTTTCTCTGGTGTAGGGTTTTGATACCTCTGTTGAGAATTGGTGGGCTATAGATGCCTGGGTTTATTTCTGAGTCCTCTATTTGGCTTCATTAGTCTATGTATCTGTTTTTATACCAATACTATGCTGTTTTTGATACTATACTCTAAAGGATGTTTTGACGCCAGGTATTATGATTATCATCATTGTTCTTTTTGCTCATGGTTGCTTTGGCTATTTGGGTTCTTTTGTTATCCCATAAAAATTTTAGGATTGTTTTCCTAGTTCTGTGAAGGCTATAATTGGTATTTTAATAAGGATTGCATTGAATCTGTAGATTTCTTTGGGTAGTATGGGAATTTTAACAGTATTAGTTCTCTCAATCCAAGAACATAGGAAGTCTTTCCATCATTTTATAATTTGCATTGTAGAAGTCTTTCATCTCCTTAGTTAGGCTTATTCCTAGATTTTTTTTTTTATTTTCGAGGCAAACAAAAACTTCCCAACAAAGAAAAGTTTGGCACCAGATGGCATCAGTGATTATACCAAACATTTAAAGGATTAACATTTATCTTTCTTAAACTATTCCACTAATTTGAAGGGAACACCTACTAATTCATTCTATGAATTTAATATTATTATAATACCAAAACCAGATAAAAATGTCACAATAAAAGAAAATTACAGACCAATATCCCTTATGAATATATGTGTAAAACTCCTGAAAAAAATATTAGCAAATTTAATTCAATAGCATATTAAAAGGATCATCACCATGACCAATAAAGATTTACCCCAAAGCTGGGCATGGTGGTACATACCTCTAATCCCAGTACTTGGGAGCCCATCACAGGAGGATCACAGGTTTGAGGCCAGCCTCAGAAATTTAGTGAGACCTTCAGCAATTTAGTGAGACCATGTTTCAAAATAAAACAGTAAAATAAGGCTGAGGGTGTGGCTCAGAGGTAGACTGCCCCTCGGTTCAATTCCTAGTACCATAAGTAAATAAATAAATAAATAAATAAATAAATAAATAAATGAATAAATAAAAATTCACCCCAGAAATGTAAAGGTGTTTCAAAATCTGTAAATTAGTATAATACATTAATTACATTGAAAGAATGAAAGGGAGAAATTACACAATCAACTCAATTGATTTAGGAAAGGCATTTGGCAAGATCAACACCCTTTTATAACTCTCAGAAAAATATAAATACAGGGAAAATTCCTCAACATAGTAAAGGGTATTTATGAAAAGCCCATATCATCATATTCAGTTGTAAAAAAACTGAAAGTCTTCTTCCTAAGAAAGATCAGAAATATGACAAGAATACCCATTTTTATGACTGCTTTTCAACATTGTACTGTAAATTCTAACCAGAACTATTAGACAAAAAAGAAGAAGAAGCATGAACAGAACAGAATGGAGAAAGAGCAGTACAATAATAGTAAAGGGATTCACTATCCCACTTTCAACAGTGTATAGATCATTCAGACAGAAAAATCTAAAAGAAAAGATTCAACTTGAACATTACTCTGAACCAAATGGACCTAACAGACATATAGAGAACATTCTTTTCAAAATCAAAATACACATTCTTATCAAGTACACATGGAAAATATGTTCCACTTGATAAAGGACATCTACAAAAAACTTCTAAAGCTGACATTATAATTGTGAGAAATTGGAAGCTTACTCCAAGATTGGAAAAAGTCAAGGATTTCTCCTCTTACTATTTGATATCATGCTAGAAACACTAGATGGTGGTATGAAACATGAAAACAAATAAAAGGTATACAGATTGGGAAGAAAAATATAAAAATATCTTTGTGATGACATGACTGTGTATGTAGAAAATTCCAAAGAATCAAAAGCAAAAAAAAAAAAAACACCCAGGAATTAATAAGCAAGTCTAGCAATGTCACAGGTAAATCATGAAAGTCAATTGCTTTTCTTTATATACTAATGAATAATTGAAATTTGAAATTTAAGAAAGTACCAAATATATTAGCACCAAAAAATTACTTAGGTATAAATCTAACTAAATATATGCAGGGTAGCCAAGCACAGTGGCACATGCTTGTAATTTCAGTACTTGGGAGGCCAAGACAGGAGGATCACAGGTTCAAGGCCAGCTTCAGCAACTGAGTGAGATCCTCAGCAATTTAATGAGACCCTATTTCAAAATAAAAAATAAAATAGGGCTGGAGGTATAGCTCAGAGATAGAATGCCCCTGGGTTCAATTCCCAGAACTGAAAGGAAGGAAGGAAGGAAGGAAGGAAGGAAGGAAGGAAGGAAGGAAAAGACAGACAATATATATAGGGACTGTATGAGAAAACCTACAAAATTCTGATGACAGAAATAAAAAATATATAAATGAATGGAGATATGTTCTGTGTTTAAAAATTTTTAAATTCAGTATTGTTAAGATGCCAAGTCTTCCCAACTTGATCTATAATAGAAGTCAAAATCTATTATATGTTTTTATGTGATTATACGTTTATATGGAAAACATATGTGATTATATGTTTATATGGAAAGGCAAAAATTTCAGAATAGCCAACATAATATTGGAAAGAGAAGAACAAAATTGGAGGATTGACATTGGCTTGATCACTTACTATAGGCTGTAATGATCAAGAGAGAACAGTTTTGGCGAAAGAACAGACACACAGAACAACAGAACAGAGTAGAGAGCCCAGACACAAACCCACACAAATATCATCAATTAATCTGTGACAAAAGAAGTAAAGGAAATTCAACAGAGAAAGCATAGTCTTTTCAACAAATGATGCTAGAACAACAGGACATCTATAGACAATAATAATAACAGTCTAGACACAGACTATACTTTTCACATACACTGAAACAGAACAAATCATGGACCTAAATGTAAAATCAAATCTATAAAACTTCTAGAGGAGAAAAATCCAAACAACCTTAGATTTGGTGATAAATTTTTAAATATAACACCAAAAGTAGAATGCATGAAAGGAGGACTCAATATTGGATTTTTACTAAAAGTAAAGACTTCTGCCCTGCAAAAGACACTATTAAGAAAATGAAAAGATGAGGCACAGACTAGGAGCAAATATTTAAAAACACATTATCTGATAAAAGATTTATATTCAAAATATACAAAGAATCTAAAAACTCAAGAGTAAGAAAAACTGTAAAAAACCTAAAATGGGCCAAATATCTGAACAGACATCATGAAAAGCAAATATGCAGATGAAAAGATGTTCAACATTTTTCATTACAGAAATACAAATTAAAACCACAAGATATCACTACAAGCTTATTAAAATGGCGAAAGATTTTTTTAAAAAGCTGACAATACATATCCTCAAAAGGACATAGAGCAGGAAAGGCTTTCATTCATCCATTGTCTGCGGCAATGCAAATCTCTTCAGCCACCTTAGAAGATAGTCTTACAGGTTCTTATAAAGTTAAACATAGTCTCAGACAATCCCACAATTGTGCTCCTAGTTATTTACACAACTGAGGTGAAAACTTATGTACACAAATATTTAGAGCTTCTGAATTCACAATCATCAAAAACTGGAATCAACCAAGATCTTAAATAGGTAAATGGATAAATATGTTGTGGAACCACAATCCTATGGAATACTATGCAGTGATAAAGAGAAATGAACTAACAAGCCATGAAAAGATATGTAGGAAAATTGAGCAAATATTGCCAAGAGAAAGAGACCAAGCTGAAAAGGCTAGATGCTATGTGATTTCAACTATATGATAGTCTAAGAAAATTACAATTAACAGTAAAAGTGTTAGTGGTTTCTAAAGATTCAAGATGATGGGAGCAGGAATAAATAAACGATGCACATGAGTGAAAGTATTCTGCATGATGCTGTAGTGGTGGATAAAAGACATTTTACATGCATTGAAATCTACAGAACTTTACCAAAGAATAAAACTTAGTATATGTTTTTTTAAATTTTTTTGGTACTAAGAATTGAACCAAGGACTTTCTATCTCTAAGCTACACTCCAACCCTCTTAATTTTTTATTTTGAAGCAGGGTCTCTCTAAGTTAATGAGGGTTTCACTAAGTTGTTGAGGCTGGCCTCAAACCTGAGATCCTCCTGTCTCAGCCTTCCAAATACTGGGATTACAGGTATGCACCACCAAGCCCACCTTGCATGAACAATTTTTTAAAATAATTTATGTTATTTTTTACTAATAAAGGTTTTAGGCTAGTGTCAAGAATTTTAAAATTTCATGCATTCAGAGGTTTGCTAATCACTCCCAATGATAAGAGAATTAATGATTTCTGAGCATTCCTTATCAGAACTCAGATTGGGGTCTGTGGTAGATAGAATGGGCCCTCAAAGATGCCCACACCCTGACCCCTGGAATACAGGGTTATGCTGTATCACTTGGCAAGAGGAAATTAGGCATAATTATGGTTGTAGACTGAAAAGTGCAAATATCTCTTCAATATGCTGATTTCCTTTCCTTTGATATATAGGTACAGTATTAGAATTGACGGATCAGATGGTAGTTGCATTTCTACTTTTTTGAGGAGCGGCTTCCATATTGTTTTCCATAATACCTGTACTAATTTAAATTTCCACCAACAGTGTATGAGAGCTCCTTGCCAGCATTTTTAAAATTTTGTGTTTTTGATAATAGTCATCCTGAGGTAATATGATATCTCATGATGATTTTAGTTTTTATATCCCTGATAATTAGTAATATTTAGCATTTTATATGCTTATTAGGCATTTATATGTCATCTTTAGAGAAATGTTTATTCACATAATTTGCCTATGTTTAGAAATAATCTGTTTTAATGGATTACAGGAGAAATTAACAAGTAAATAAATAAAAAATCATTGAGAAAAATTATGGGATTAGAAATACAAAATCAACAATTAATAATCTTATGAATAATAATGAAAAAAATGGTAGAGACTTGTATTCTGGATTCAGCTTTACCTCTGGATGAAACAGAAGTTTAAACAAATCAATAATTAATTCACTGTCCCCTTTGTGAGTTGATGTAAATTTTCTAGACCCTTCTAGATTTTGAACAAAAGTAATAAGAGGACAGAGGGTGTGGAGGGGGGAGAAATGGGGAAATGTTAGTCAGTAGGTACTGAACCATAGTTACATAGGAGCAAGAAGCTCTAGGATCACTATTGTATCCCAGAGCTATACAGATTATAGATAATAATAATAGAAATAATGAATAATAAATAATAAAAATAAAAATTTATAGAAATAATAAATAAGAAAATAACCTTACTATAGGATGACTATAGATAATAATAATAATAGAAATAATGTACTGTACATTTCAAAAATCTAGAAGGAAGCATTTTGAAAGTTTTCACTATAATGAACTGATAGACGTTTGAGGGGATAAATGTTTAACCTGATTTAAACTTTATTCAATGTATACATGCATCAAAATGTTAGATGGTATCCCATTAATGTGTAATGTTTAGGTTTTTACATATCAGTTACATTTTTTTAAAAACACTAAAGAGGAATGGCTCTGGAAAAATCTTTTCCAATTTATGGAGTCCTCCTCTTCGACATCATTACTTTGGACTTCAAAATATCTCAAAACTGCCAGGGCTCTTGGTGGGCAGGAGAGCATTTTGAAAAGGCAATTGTGGGAAATTCAGAGCAAAACTGGCTTATATAAAAACAGAAAGTGACTGTTTCAGACTTTAAGTTCTCTTGAGAGACTGAAATGATGCAAATGAATACTACCAACAAGACAATCATGAATATGATTCTTTTTGCTAAAATAATAGCTCTCTGAAGACTTAAGGACTTGGCTGACTATTGAAAATTGAATTTAAACAGAAAGTTTCTCCAGTTTGTTCCTCTGTACTGACATCTCATTCAATTACACTTTTAATTTAACTGTTATGGAGATAGTTTAATGCTAGTAAGTTGACAATTTAGTGGGGTAATAAGGGAAATTCATTTTGGCCATTAACTGCTCCCTAAAGGTTTCCATTTGAATGTTACATCTTATTGAAGCTGAAACTAAGGTTTTATAAGATATCCCATAAGAGTAAATTACAGAATTCTGCTTTTCTCCCTTTGAGAGAAATTCTGGTTAAGGTAACATTGTCAATGATAGGGAAACACGATAAAGTCATTTCTACATAATTGCCATCATTACAAGCTTTAAATGAGAAACATGAGTGATTAAGACTTCATATTAAAAGTAAGGTTGTATAGAGTGTTATCTGACAACCTGCTAAGTACTCAGGAGCTCCTTTTAGGCTGGGGAGTGGCTGCAACTATCTTAATGTAAAGGAGTGACAAGGTCTTCGTGGTATTCATTATGCTAATGTAAAATGTAGACTTATGAGTGTAAATTGTTTGCACATTGCAAAATTAAGAACTTATGGCTTTTTCATATAATTTGGATTTTCATAAAAAGTTGAAGATGAGATTAAGAAAAAGGAAGGCTAAACCAAGGAAGCTAAACAGGCAACTGAAGTGAATAAAAGGGAGACAATTGAAGTTAATTTATAGAATTTCCAATAGTCCTGATTTCTCTGGTTTGGTAATAGCCAAGATAAAACTTTGATTTATAATTAAACTATGTTAAATAGCATCAGAAGAGTCAGTTCACATGGGGAAAACAATCTTTCAAATGCTCGATATGAAAAATAGGTTGATCAAATAAATAACACATATCTTAAGATTCATTGAAAAATTTCCAAGAATACCTGGATCAAGTCTATATCAAAAAAGAAAAAAATGAAAGTTCTTGCAATTTGAGCCTTAAGAGCTTTTATTTTGTCTTACTAAGTCAAGACACAATGAAAACAGTTAAGGTGGAAATGAGTATCATCTGCCTCAACCTTCAGTGCTTCTAGCCCTCTTCTTCCTGCAGCTGCAAGGGCAATCTCTCATTCTTCACCTTGCAAGGCTTTAAACACAGGAAACTATAGTCCCCTCCTCATCTACTAAAAATAGAACTTCAGAATTTTAGTGAAAGAGGAACAATCTATATTTTATATGTAGGATTTTTATTTTTTAGAATCTCACATAGAATATTAGCATGCAAATTAGTAATAGTAAAACTTAAGTATTACTATGATGTCTACAGAAATGTTCAGGTGTTTTATATTATTTTATTGTCACAAGAAACTTGTGAGATATTATAATGCTAACTGAACTAGTAGCCCATTAGCCATCTAAATTATTGAGAGCATAATCAAGCATCTGGAGAGAATAATGACTAAATGAATAAGCAAATAAATAAATTTAATCAACTCAAATTAAAGCCTTGAAAGTCCAAATGATGAATTTTTCTGCTTCACTAGTAGGAGATCCACTTAGTTTTACTCCGAACCTACTTGTTCTTACTTTTGACATAACTCCAAGAAAATGAAGGCTGTGGTTATAGCTCAGTGGTAGATAATCCCCAATACCACACACACAAAAAACCCACAATCATTAGAAAAATAACTAGAAGAGGTATGGGAATAAAGGAACAACATACTACTATTGATGAAAACATTGAGAAATAGCTATCTGGTGCATAAATCCTTGAGAAAATATAAGCAAACAAAATCCAACAGCACATTAAAAGAATTATTCACCATGATCAATTAGTACTTATCACAAGAATGCAAGGATGGCTCGATATATTCAGATCCTTAAATAAGATAAACCACATCAACAGAATGAAGGACAAAAGCCACATGGTCATCTCAATAAATTCAGAAAAGACATTTGATAAAATTCAACAACTGTCCATGATAAGCAGTCTGAGAAAATTAGGCATAGAAGAAACAGAGCACAATATAATAAAGACCATACATGAGAAGTGAACAGCTAATTCCATACTAAATGGGGCAAAGGTGAAGGCTGAAGACTTTCTCTCTAAAGTCTGGAACAAGATAAGGAAACCTACTTTCACCACTTTTATTCAACATAGAACTGGAACAATCAGGAAAAAAAAGAAAGAAAGAAAAGGAATTCAAATTCTGTAAAAGAGGAAGTCAAATTGTCACTTTGTAGATGAAATGACCTTACATACATAAAACCCCAAAGACTACACTGAATATCTATTAGAACTAATTAATTCAGTAAAGTTCCATGATACATATAAAAATCATTATTATCACTACATGCCAATAGTGTATTAACTGAAAAAGAAATCAAGAAAGCAATCTCATTTACAATAACTACAAAAATACTTAGGAATAAATTTAACCAGTGGTGAAATATCTCTACAAAGAAAATGACGAAACATTAATGAATGAAATAGATGAGGACCTACCAAAAAATGGAAAGACATCCCATTTTCATGAAATAATTACCTAAAGGAATTTAGAGAGACAGTGCAATTCCTATAAAAACATCAATGACTTTTGTGATAGTCAATCTAGGTTGTCAACTTGACCTGATCATGACACACCCAAGATCATGTGACTTTGGGTGTGTAACAGCAGATTAAACAGAAAGCCCTGCCCTGAATGTAGGCAGCAGGATTCTGATAGGTGCGGACTTCGATAAAAGAGGGAGAAGCTGTGTAGGGTGCATGCAACTCTTTCCGAGGAAAACGCATCTGCTCTCGCCTGAGATCGTCGGCCGCTGGCTTCGCCTTTCTCTGAAGAGCTTCTTGATCTTTTCAGCCTCCAGCTCTTGGAACTGAAACTTCACCATCGTTTCTCCGAAGAGCTTCCTGATCTTCACGTCTTGGACTGGGACTGAATTAGTGGTTGCTCCGATCCTAAGACTCCAGCTCTTAGACTGTTCGACCAGCTACTGGTTCCTCTGACTCTCCACGTGCAATCAGAACCTGGGACTACATTGCTTCAAACTGTAAGCCCATCTGATAAATCCCTTTTTTTCAAATATACTCATTCTGTGTATTCTGTTAATCTAGAGAACCCTGTCCAATACAACTTTTTTCACAGAACTAGAGAAAACCTGAGGCATTATACTATTGATTTCAAATATATACTAAGAAACTATAGTAATTAAAATAGCATAATAATATTACAAGTATAAACAAACCAATGTATCAAAATAGGGCGCCCAGAAGTAGACCCACACATCTACAACCAACTGAGTTTTGACAAAGATGCTAGGAACACTCATTGGAGAAAGGACAGTCTATTCAATAAATGAAAATTGGTGCTGTGAAAATTTGATATCCACTTGCAGAAAAATAAAACTAGACCCTAATTTAGTCAGTTTTATGTTGCTTGGAAAAATTCTGGAGGAAAACAACTTAGAGGAGAAAATGTTCATTTTGGCTAATGGTTTCAGAGATTTCAGTCCATGGTCAACATGCTCCATTGCTTTGGCCTGAGGCAACGCAGAATATCATGGCAGAAGAGGTTGGCAAAGGAAAGCTGCTAAACTCATAGCAACTGGAGAGAGGGAGAGAGGGAAAAAGGGAGAGAGGGAGGGTGGGGGAGAACACAAGAGGAATGGGCTGGGGATAAGATATACCCTTCCAGGGCATACCCCTAGTGACCTATTTCCTTCAACTAGGGCCTACCTCCTATAGTTTCTACCACCTTCCAATAATACCATCTGATTAGTAATACATCAATACATTGATCCAGTAATAAGCTCAGAGCCCTCATGATATAATCACTTTTCAAGAGCTTTGCCTCTGATCATTGCTACACTGGGGACCAAGCCTTCAACACGTGGGCTTTTGGGGAACATTCCAGATACAAATCATAGCAACCCCTAACTCTCACTAGTGATAAAAATCAACTCAGAATGGATTAAAGACTTAAGCATAAGGCCTGAAACTATGAAACTCTTAGAAGAAAACATAGGGGAAATGCTTTGGGGCACTGGAATGGGCAAGGAGACCTAGAAAGCAAGGAAACAAAAGCAAACATAGACTAATGGTATTACACCAGAATAAAAGGCTTCTGAACAGCTAAAGAAACTATCTCCAGAGAGAAGAAACAAGTGACAGAATGGGAGAAGATATTTACAAACTATACATATTGATACAGTTTGGAGTGACGCGGTGGATTCTTGTTCTTAGCTAGTTTAGAAAAAGTTAGCCAGAACTACTGTTGCAAGCTTGAGCAAAATTTTATTATTACAGAGAGAAATGGGGGACAGCATAATCAAAGCACCACACCAGAGTTGACGCCATGAAGTGCCTTGAAAGTAAGACATTAATGCCTTTGAACATATACAATTCTTATAAAAATTAATTATCTCTTGTTTCTTATCCTGCTTAACCAATAGTCTTCTTTTCCCACCAAAAGCAGGTGCAATTCCGTCAGTTATCTCTGTTGTGTAAGTCCTTCTTGTTAGCCTTCTTTGTTCATCCTCACAGGGGCAGACATCACTGATCAAAATATGTTACTTGGTTAGCAAGGTCAGGGAGCTGTATGTTAAAAGCCCACTTTATTCTTTGTTTTTATTTTCATTAAAGTTTAAATCATGTGTATTGCCCACCTGTGTCCTTGGTAAGTTCTCAGCATCTCCTTATCTCTATCTGCTAGAAGTTACCTATTATGTTGAAAACTTGTTTTATAACAAAGAAAAGAAACAGGAATATAGTCTTTTAAAGTATGGAGGGTTTGGGGCTATAACTATTTTGTGTAATTAGTAATTAATATTGGGTTAATATAGCTTGCTGTTTCATCTTTTAATGTTAGTCTTAGCTGTTGTGAAAGTCTATAATTCTTTTCTAATTGCATGTGTCTGTGCCTGCAACATTCAGTGTTTAGCTGGACTAACAGCCAACTTTTAGCTGACCAAGGTCAACCTTGACTGCAGCTCTCGGCTGACAGCTTAGAGACAGAGAAAAGGATTTTATTGTTCTGCCTGAGTATGAGGGCTTGTTCTCACTATTACCAATTGGTACTTATTAGCAATCAATGTGGGCCCAATCCCCATCACATATGGCATAGGGTTGATACTCAGGATATAAATGTAACTCCAAACTTTCAATAGTAAAAAACAAAGCAGAACAAATAGCACTATTAAAAAAATAGGCAGTAGACAGACTTTTCTCAAAAGACATATAAATGGCCAACAGGTATATAAAAAACTGCTCAAATCAATAATCAAATCACAGCCACAATGAGATAGGTCCTCACCCCAGTAAGAATGGCTATTATTGAAAAGACTAGAGATGACAAGTTGTGGTGAGAATATAGAGAATAGGGAACCCGTGAACACTTAGTGGTGGTAATACAAATTAGTCCATTCATCATGGGAAACAGTATGAAGGTTCCTCAAAAAATTAAAAATAGAACTATCATATGATCTAGCAATCCTACTCCAAGATATATATCCAAAGGAACTGAAGTCAGTATGTCAAAGTGACATCTACACTCCCATGTTCATTGCAGAACTATTCATAAGAGCCCCAAACATAGAAACAACCTAAATGTCCAACAACTAATGAATGGATAAAGAAAATGTGATGCACTTATACAACAGAACACTATTAAGCCACAAAAAGGAATGAAATCCCAACATTTGCAACAACATGGATGGAACTTGAGATCATTATGTTAAGTGAAAGAAGCCAGGCACAGAGCAACAAGTACTGAATGATCTTGCTCATGAGAATCTGAAAAAGCTGATCTCCTGCAAGTTGTGAATAGAATGGTGATCACCAGAGATGGGGAGAGTGGGTATTAAGGGAGTGATGGAGAGATATTTACCAATGGGTACTAAGTCATGGTTAGTTGGGAGCAAGTTGTTTTGGTATGCTATTTCACAGTAGGGTGTCTATAGACAACAGCAATAGACTATACTCAGTGTAGTAGAGTGTGATTTGGGTAGTCAGTTTGGTTTTGAAAGTAATAAAGTAATAATAACATAATATGCAATTTCTACACTCTATACCTATGAGCAGGACTGATTTCATGGGTGTGCAATCTGTGTGGTTGCATAAGGACCCGTGGTCAGAAAGGTTTTGTGCTTGGTTTAATACTCTGGTGTTACATATTAGAATTCTTTAAAGTTTTTGAACAAGAGGCTCTGCATTTTCATTTTGTACTATACTCTGCAAATTAAACGACTGGTTCTCTTTGTGAGTAGATGACATTAAATGTAAATGCACTATATAGTCTTTTGGACATTTTTGACATCTCTACTCTACCTGACTTGGAACTTATATATTATACATAGTTGATAAGTTTAGGACTGAATTGAAATTTTACACCAAATATTTAAAGAAAACTTTCCTTTTGTTTCACAATTTAATACTATTGTTATCAGATTACACTTTAGAATGCAAAACCTTCCAGGCAAAGTGGGTTAAAAAAATCCTTGTAGAATTGTATATTTTAAAGCCAAGTAATAATTGAATCCCTGCAGACTAAACAATATCACTTAGCAGCCCGCACAACGTGAAAGACTAAAAGCTTTTAATTAGACTTTTACTCGATAGGGGAGGAAAAATAATTTAAAAGATGAGGGCTAACGCTGAATTGTTACTTTTAACTTTGAACACAATGAAGAAACAATTTGACTAAATTAGTTTAGCTGTGTATTCATTAGCCTTTAATAGAAATGTGAATGCAAACTGACTCCAGGTTATTGTACTTGGAGCCAGCTTTTTAATTAGTGATTGGCAAAATGTTTATCTAGTTTGTTGTTGGAATGTTGAGCCATTTACACAACAGGACTGTTGTAAACCTTTATGTAATCTCAATTGGATCTTTCAGGAGAACGAAGATTTTGTGTATAAAAAATCACAAACTATAGTAATAAAGTTAGTTCATTTATATCAAACTTAGAATGTAAAAAGAAAACAGTTGTGCTATGTGGCTCAATGGAGTGGAGAAATGGTTAATATCTACTTAAAGTTAAACTTGATGCTCAGTTGAACTTGGGCAAACCTTGGTTAGCACTGACTTTGAAGTTAGATCTGATTTCCAGGTGGTAAGTGGGTTACTAATCCCTTACACTTACTAGCTTCTATGAGCCTAAGTTTCCTCATCTTTAAGATGGGGAATAATATAATAGGCCTCTAACATTATTTTGAGTGTTAAGATAATACAGTACATGAAAGCCCCTGTCACAGGCACCCAGTATATAGTAGCTATCGTCATCATCATCATCATCATCATAATCATCAGGGGTTCTTTACTTTTAATATAATTGGTAAATAATTTTAAATAGATTAAACTAATCACATGCTATAAAATTCAGAATATACCAAAGGGGATACACATAAAAGTAGCCTCCCAATTCATCATGACTAACTTGAAACATTGTATACATTATTCAGTAGGTTATTTTATCATAATATAATAGCAGTTTATCTCAGAGATTATTCTATATCAATACACATAAAGTCTCCTCAGCCTTTTCAATAGCTATATAGATGTAGCATAATTAATATTAGTGTACCATTGAGAAATTAGATTATTCCACCCTTTTATAGTTGTAAATATACTGAAGTAAATATCCTTTTTACCAATTACTTTGCACCTTTGTGAGTATAGTTGTACAATGTTATTCAGTAACTTTCTATTATTTCAATTGGTTTCTTTAGAATTTGTATCTTTTTAAAGTCATTTTCAGTAACTTACATTTATAAATATTTATAATTCTATTCAAAATCATATTTGTATTTCCCTCCATTTTTATATTCATATATAGTCTCATGATTACTTTATTTCCCCAAATGTACTTCTTTTTCTCATTTATTGACTGAATTGGCAAATATTTTATCTGTTTTATTGTCTTCTTGTTAATTTTGTGTGTGTGTGTTTGTATGGTATTGAGGATTGAACCCAGCAGCATTATGCCTCTGAGCTATACTCCCATCCCTATTTTATTTTTGAAACAGGGTCTCACTAAGTTGCAGAGGGCCTCACTAGGTTGCTGAGGCTGGCCACGAACCTGTGACCCTCCTGTCTAAGCCTCCCAAGTACTGGGATTACAGGTGTGTGTCACCACAGTATATGGTATGTGGTAGCTATCTTCTTGTTAATGTTATTGACATTATTGATTCTTCCTAAAACAGTACTTGGATTTGTTTAGTTATGACGCTTTTTTGTTTTCTTATTAATTTTTAGTAGACTGTCTGTTTTTCCTTGTGAGTTCTTTTCTTCTGCTATCATTCAACTATTTTTTCTTATTTTTTGTAACTTCTCTAGTCGGATGCTTAACTCATTTTTATTCTTATTGTTTTATTCATATAAGTGTTCAGGTATATGTAAATCCTCTGAGTTTTATTCTAGCTGTATGAAATTGATTCTGCTAGGTAGTGTTAGTCTACAATTATAATGGATACTTTTCACTATATATACTAATTGATTTCTTTTAAGTGAAAGCTGATCCTTTATATTGGAGGCAGTAATGATTCTGTATGTGAATGATGGGCTTTCTATGGGGTGCTGAGCCTGTAATGGGAGGTGTTACAGTGTAGAGTCTATGAGGAGACACGTTGCAGGATTTTGGGTTTGGATGTTTGAGGCAGAGCACTCAGTTTATTCTAAATGTGGCTTGTGACTTTCTCTCCCCACACATAATTGTGGACTTGAGCATAGGAGTTTCAAGCTTTTAGCAGCGTAAGACACAGGAAGTTGCTTTGAGACATCTTCCCTCGGGCACCTCTATATGTACCTGATTTCCTTTTGGAGCTATAGGAAGGAAACCCATTCTTTTGATATGTTTCAATTTAAAGAACCCTATTTATTTCTATGGAAAAACTGGGGCTGTTCATCACACTTTTATCCTTTGTGTGCATATGTATGTCTATTTCTCTTAATATTAATTTCACCTTTTTATTATATTTTTTATCTTTTTAGTGTATCCTTTAATTTTATTGACATTTTATTAGCAAAACCTGTATCTAGAAACATTTGAATGCCATTTTCTACATTATAGTAATAATTATAGTGCTGTGTCTATGTAAGAAGATATTAAATCTGAGAGTTTGACATTTCCCCATAATAAATGATAAACCACCCATTTTAATACAGAATATATTAGGTTATTTCATCATTAGTAGATACTGAGGTAAAATAAAGTTATTATTAGGTTTCTGCTTCCACAATATAGGAAACGGAATCTTGGACTTTTTTCCCTTGTTCTCCTCATTTCATTTCTTACATTTCATCAGTAACTAAAGAGGGTGTATTATTTCAAGTAAGACAGATATAATCTCAAATCCTGATGTTGTCACTTACCGGGGCCCTTGAGTGACAACTCTCTGATGCTCAATTTTCTTCTCTATTCCAATGGCCTATATAATAATAATGAGAATAAAATAATGTTATTTTTTATGAGTGAGAGAAACTATACACACTGGCCATATCAGAATAGTTTCATGGAGAAAGTGACATTAAACTGTTTCATGCCTCACAGGTAGGTTGTCAAGAGAAGGAAGAAAGAATGCGGCATGTGAAGGAGAACACTGCCTTCATCAAAGGAACAGAGACAAGTATACTTTACAGTTATTTTATTTGTAACAGAGTGGGAAATTATGAGAGCTGTAAGAAACACATCTACAAAGTTAGACTGGGATCAGATTACAGACGGCTTTTAATGCTAGAATGTGACATTTGGAATTTATATGAAAACTGATGAGTAGAAATTATTCTTGACCAAGAGAGTGATTGATCAGAATTATACTTTAAGAAGAGTATTCCTATGATGAAGGAAAGAATAAATGGAGCTTGACAAACCTATTAGATAATCCAAGTGAGTGGTGATTGGGAATTCACATAGAATGAGACCTAAAATCTGAGGAACCATCAGTTGTAAGATGCATCCTTATTTTAGGTACTATCACAAAATAACATAAAGCACCGCTAATTAAACTGGCCCCATCCAAATACACCATTGGTTGTAAGATACGTATTAGTATCAGAGTTGTTAAACATTAAAACAAATACACAGGTTAGAATTGATGAAATAAGATATAATGGTTATAATGAAAAGGACAAAGAGGCTAACAATTTAGACAGAATTTCAGGCTAACAGTTTAAAGAGGCTAACAGTTTAGACAGAATTTCATATCAAAGGTAGAGTGGGAAAGAAAGTAATCAAACATGGAGCTTTACTAATGCCAGTATAAAAAAAAGGGAAGTCATAAAGAGAAAAAGATTGTGGTGCTACTGGAACTTCTGGGTGTTGTCAATCAAAGAGCTGGAAATGTGGATTAGAACTTGAAAACATGACTATTAGTTAAGAGTGATGTTTGAAAATCATCTACTTAGGAGCAATTGCCGAAGCCATGGCAATATGTGTGCTCACTCAGTAACAGAGGATACAGAAAGAAGAAAATGAGACTACTGACTGGAAGGTACATGTTTGAAGGAGGAAACAGGAACAAACAAACCAAAAAAAAAAGTAGAAAGAAAACTAATCATGTTAGGATAAAGAACCCAAGTTAGAGAAGAAGAAAGTTTCCAGAACAACAGATTGTCCATTAGAGTCAGTGGTTATAGAATTGTGAATACTAGAAGTTCCACTACTACTTGAGGGAAAAAAATACCCCCCCAAACTGGTTCTGTTTCAACCAAAGTTAATTAAATTAAGATTTTTACAGGCTGAAAATTTCTCAAAAAAACTTGCTGAACAGATTTTATGTTCTTTTCCTTTTTGAGAAATTTCCAGCATTTAAGAGGGACACATTTTATTTTAAAAGCTAGTATATAGGTGTTTAGAATCTGCCCCAAATTTTTAAAAGCTAATGCATGCAATTTACTAGTAATCCTAACTGAATCTGAAACATAGCTGTCATAATAACTTCTCTAGTTCCCAGTACTGCAGATGGTCATTAGAATTTTCAAAGAGAAAAAAAATAAATGTAGCATCCAGCAATGTAAAAACAAAGAGCAAAACATTTTTCCAAATGAATAAATAAATATTAATATGAATCGTATTACAAGTACTTTCAAACAGAGGATAAGGATACCTGATGTGTATTCTTCCAGAGCTTCAAGTTCTACCTAGTCACACCTTCCCATAGGGAGCATGTTTTCATTGAGAATAAGCACCTCATCTTGTACCCGGCTCCTCACTCACTCCAATATAATCTGCTTATGTTGCATAAAGCAAAGATTGGGGGGAGTCCCCAACTATGTGTGAACCTCTCTATTCCCATATCAGCTTTTTATCCAGCCTCTGTTGTGTTTTCTGAGAAGAAAAATAACCCAGCATGCAGAGTCATCTACTGCCGGACATTATGGTTTCTGAAGAAATTGTAAAGATAAAACCTACTTCTAGAATCATGTCTGAGGAAAGGAAAGCGGGCTAGGAGAAAAACAAATTATTTTACTCAAGTACCTCCACCCTGAACATTTCTAAACTGGCAAAGTCACAATAACATGAGCATCAGGGGAAGCAATGCAAAAAATACAGGCTCAAAAAGTAGGGACATAAACTAACATTTGTTGAGCACTCAACTGTGAGCCAATTCTTCTGCTAGATGCTCCACATATATTATTTGATTTCATTCTGAAAACAACACTGTGAGTTGTACATTATTATTACCATTTTATAAGCTCTAATACTGAATCCCAAAGAGGTTATTTGTCCATAGCCACTTTGTTACAGATCAGGATTAAAATTAAGGTGTCCAACTCTAAAATTCATTACCTTTCCCCTACATAGTGCCACCTTCTTGAATATTGGGTACAAGTCAAGGGCATATTAATAGGCAGTTTCAACGAGTTAGTGCACTGGTAAAGTCTTGGCCTCCTTGTCCTCCTTTTCTTCCTCCTCCTCCTTCTTCTCCTCCTCCTGCCAGAGATGTAGACAGATACCACATTCCCACCAAGTGCTTCTGGTTCAGGGCTCGCCTGCTAGTTTTAGAGGAACATCAAAAGTAAGAAACCAAAAACAACTGCTTTGCATAGGTGGACCCCTAATCTGTGAAGGAGGCATAATAATATCTACTCCCTAATATTACTATGAAAATTAAAGATCATCCATTTACTCAAAAAATACCTATTGAGCACATGCTAGCTGCCATTCACTCTATTATGTAAACCCCCCAGCACTGTGCACAGTGTATCTTGGTACTCGAGGAATAAAGGGCATGGACCTCATTTCAAGGGATCACAGGAGAGCTGACAAGTGACTAAAGGGGCTGCTTGTGACTTCTGAAAGATGTTCTTTTCCCTTTTTCCTGGGAAGGCACAACGGATCACTAAAGGTCATCCATGGATGTTTTGCTGTGTTGTCATTTCATGCTGCAACATACCTGGGTAAGGCAGCATCCTAGACACGGGTCAGAAACACACCTGTATCCTGACCTCTATGTTGCTTATTCCCAGCAGGACAGGAATGTTATACCAAAACCCACCAAACTCAAATTCCTAGGCATCCACTTGCTTTAAACATAGCTCAAATAAACATATTTTTAGCCGCCCCATGAAATTCCATCCAACATCTGCTAATCATAGATAAGATGAACTAAGTATTCAAAACCAACAAAAATCATTTATAAGAAACTAGTCATAAAGAAAAATTGTATTTCAAAAAGCTGAGAAAAAGCCGGGCGTGGTGGTGCACACTTGTAATCCCAGTACTTGGGAGACTGAAACAGGAGAATCGCAGGTTCGTGGCAGTTTAGTGAGGCCCTCCACAACTTAGTGAGACCCTGTTTCAAAATAAAAGAAGAAAAGGACTGGGGAGTGTAGCTCAGAGGTAGAATGTCCATGGGTTCCATCCCCAGTACCAAAAAAAAGGTGACACAAATTTTAATGAACTACCATAAACAAAAACTTTGCTTAAAAATAAAAAAGTGGAAAAAATTGGTACTGATTGTGGCACTTTGTATGCAAAATGAATCCTACTTTATTAATATGCTCACTGTGAGCAGTTGATATATAGTAGCTATATTTCTACAATTCTTTGTCAAGTTAATATATAATATATTAGCATAGAAAAAGTAGGGGCTCTCTAACAACAACAAAAAAATCATGTGGCAAAAATGCACCTAACTGGTTAAAATATAAATTGAAAGGGCTTTAGGGTATAATTCACATACATATAGAAACAGCTAACAATAAACTACTTTATCTAGTTTATGGAAGCAGTGATTTATATAGTATTTAAGAGTGGACTATGCTTAAACCACAGGTTGGTCAATTAATAGCTGTGAACCTGGGTAAGTTATTTAACTTTTCTAGGGCTCATTGTTTTGACCTGCAAATGAGAAAGAGTGATATTAGGATGATCCACATGAAATTGCTGAATATTCAACAATTTTTGACTTATAAGGAGAGTAACTTCTTGTGGTTTAATCTAGTAAATCTTTTTTTTTATTTTTAGAAATGGGGATTGAACTGAGGGGTATTGTACCTCCAAGCTGTACCATCAGAACATTTTATTTTTAGTTTTGAAACAGGGTCTTGATAGGGTGAGACTTGCTGAGAGTCTCACCACATTACTGAGGCTGTTCTCAAACCTAGAATCCTCTTGTCTCAGCCTCCCAAGTACTGGGATTACAGGTGTGCACCACCATGTCACTATGCCCAGCTACTAAGAAACTCTTATATATACTGAGGAGATTAAAGAGATACTCTGTGAAGAACATCTAGCACACCTTTTGGAATATAGTCAATCATAACAAAATTCCCTCAATCCTCTCTCAATTCTTCATGGATAATAGTGACCTTGAGGGATAATCGGTTCTCAACTTTTTGCATTATTGAAGATAACCATAGGATGGAAAACCAAATGCTACAAATGATAATCAGGTACTCCAAAAGCTGAATATAAGTATAAATTATCACAGTCTACCAGTTTTTCAGATTAGGAATCTAAATTTAGCCTCTAATAGAGAACCCCTTCATCATCCTAGTTCAGAAGCATGGTCTGTAAACCTATAATTTTTCTTACAGAGCTAATCCATCTAGATGCAACAATATTGTTCTCAATCCAAAATTTAAATGCCAAAGCATCTAAGAAGGCCTTTTCGTGGTTGTTTTAAAATTCAAAAGATAATGTAACATCAGTGGTAATTTAGAATGATATGAATACACCAAACATTATAGACTATCCATTTCATAATGTTTAAGTTACTGAGAATACTTATTTAACATTTAGAGAATAGGTCCCTAAAATAGAACTAAAATATCAAATTAGCAATCGAGATCTTAATGCATTTTAATACAACCTCCTTTAAATTTCTTTCCCTTATGCCTACTATTTATACCTCTTTAAGGATACTTAGGCTTACACATTTCATGGAAATTTTAACATATTAATACAATATTCCTAAAATCTTTAAAGATCATCCTTTTTATTTTAGGCATTCTGGTGTTTTGTACACTATTTGCTATAGTGTGTGTGTGTGTGTGTGTGTGTGTGTGTGTGTGTGTGTGTGTCTGTGTTGAAAATAAGAATTTAAGAATATCATCAGCAGGAAGCAGCAGAGTGCCATGACCACTTCTATTTTAAAAAAGTATAGCTAATTATTAGCTTAATTAAAACTCTAGGCTTTCATTCAGAAGAGTGTTGACTGAAGTTCAGCCTCAAGTAGATTTCAAACTGGCAAAACACAAATATATTAATAGGTGGTCATTAATGGCTGATGGTCTTGGAAGGATCTGGTAGAAAATCAAGAAATTATTTTCTGGGTCTGAAATGTAAGCATACCATCATACAACTCTGTATGCTCAGATTTAGTCAGTGGTGTTGCTGTATCACCTATGGAACTCAGATTGCAGAGAAATTTTTTTGATGATGTACAGCACCAAGTAGGGCAACACCTCAGAAATATAAAGTTAAAAGTGTTGCCCATTTTCAATAAAGAGAAAATAATTGGCAAGGTTTTTTATTTGCAGCAGTAGTACTATTCTCCATAGGTCAGAGGAAAAGCAAATAGAAAAAGCTTAAGAGAAAAAAGGAAAACAAAAAAGATCGCCTCAGAGAGGATGGACATTAACCAGGACACCAGAGTCAGAGGCATTACACCACTTGGTCATTTGTTCCGATAGTGGATTCAAAGGTTCTTTCTAGTCTTAAGACCTAAGCAATCCCGGCACTACTCATCTCCTACTTCAATGATGCTGCGCTCACTCCCTAGCAGAGCTGGTTATGAGTTCATTTTTTCTGATCAAATTTACAAGAATAATACAGAAACAGTTGCACTGTGAATTTTGCCTCTGATACCCCAGTCAACCAAATGTAAAAGTGGCATATGGCATGGAAGCAAGCTGCAGATGGCCCAACAACAGCCGTGCACATCTGGCACATGGCTGTTTGATTTCGTATTTGCCAACTCGCCAGATGACTCTTTCTGGAGAGAAGCCCAATAAGAGAAATTCACTCATCTTCCTTCTTCCACAGACTCAATGTTTTAGCCACTTTCCCCACCCTCATCTGTACATCTTAAAACAATCAGTTTCATAACCCTGCTAAAAGCAAAAAATAAAAAAAAATTCTGATTTAGTTTGATGGTAAATAGGACCCAGGTTTTATGATTTTACAACCTCTGTAACCAGTTCAGAGCTTTATCTTTGGAAACTACTTAAATAGCCTATAAAATGGAAGAACATTTGGTGCAATGATTATGTAGTGGTAAGAATAACTGATAAAAATCCAGGAATATCACTTTCCCTCCAAAAGCTTTGCAGCTAGATATTAGAATCAAGCTGTCAAGATATTTTAAATCTCACCCAATTTGACACCAGGAATCCAACTGGAATAGAATATGAAGAAATCACTCTTTTGTTACAAAAATTATTTTTTGTGGTAGATAGATTTACATGTTCTAGGAAAAATAGCATGCACTCTCTTTAAGTATGCTGTATATGCATGAGATGCCTGTAGTCGTTATTTCTGCTACTTTCCAAGTATTAATCTTCCCCTTTTTCACACCGTGTGATTGACTTTGTGGCTATTTGACTTGTTTTGCCTAATAATACTTGAGTGCAAATAACATGTGTCACTTCTATGTGGAAGTCTTAAAGCTGAATGTGATTTTCCACATTTTCTTCCCAATAATGAATTGCCCCTGGAAGCACTTCATTATGTCTAGAAGGAGCCACCAGCAGCTGGGTCTCTAACCAAAGTGAGTAGAACTTCGCTGCCAACTCACTTCGCACATACAGCCGGTATGAGAAACTTTTTGTTAAGCACTGAGATTTCGGAGTTTTTTTTTTTTTTACTGCACCATTTACCTATACTTATTAATATAAAGTTAAACATAAATTTAATGAATATAATCATCTCAGTTTTAAGCATAATGAAAAGAATTGGACTAGACATTGATTCTTAGGAAAACAACCCTAGTGATATCAAAAGAGTACAGCATTTTATCAAGGTGAAATTTTCTGACTTAATTACCCCCTCTTCTTGCTTAGCCACACAGATAAATGAAATAGGAGAAACCTGAAGAACTAATGGAACCTGAATAGTACAGTTTTGTAATCAAGCATTTCATCCCTTGCCATTCCATTGTAAGATCTGACATTTAATAGTAGCCACCAGTAGGGACACTAGAAACTAAACTTCCTCCAAGTTCCTAGCACAAAACAGAAAACATGAGAATTTCTAGGAATGGTTTTTACTACTAGAAAGAAAGGCTGGGGAGTATCAAGTTGGGTTTTGTTCTGTGTTTTGTTTGTTTGTATTTTAAACTCTAATTTTGATTTCTTCTGTACTGATAAAAGCGATTAAAGATTTGACTTCCTATTATTGGTGACTGACTAGACACAGTAGTTTCAGAAACACTTGAGGGTTGTTTGTTTTTGAACATACCTTCCTGAATTTTTCTTCAGTGCTTCATGTTCCACATGTCCAAAATGAAGCAAATCTCTTCCTAAATATTTTTCTACTACTAAATTCCCCAGCCACAATAGTGGACCCATCGTCACTCAAGGTTCTGAACCAAAGATCTATGATTCAGCCTGGACTTCTCCATAGTTCTTACTCTGCCAGGTGATGTCAATTCTGTCTCTAAATTTGCCCTCTTCACTCATCACCATTTCTACGGCTCTAGGTCAAGATTTTGTTTTATTCCACAAGGTGATTGCTGTAACCAGTTAATGTCTCCTGACATTCAGATATACATCTCTGTAGTGTACCTCTTGAATACCAGTTAACTTTGATCATGTCACTCCTCTGTTTACCCAGTTTTTGTCTTTAGTTTTTTCTTTCTATGACCATATATCTTAATAGTATCACAAGTTCCCAGCAGCAATAATCTTGTATTACTTGTTTTATTTTTCCCTTTATAGATGTGCGTCTCAATATCATAGCAATTTCCCATTATAATAGTGATTTCCAAACTTTAGAGAGACTAGGGAAAGTTGGGCAAGTGTATTTCATAAAGGACCCACAGATGATTCTGGTATCTCTAACTCTGGTTGAGAATAAGTAACATGTAATAAAGTCTGTGTTATCTTTACATAAAAGGGGTTTCCTGATCTAAGGGTTGGCTGACTTTATAGTCTACTCCTCGTCTGCCTTCCTCGTTTTGCCTCACATCCACCCCACAGTAACACCTATGGGCACACACACATTTCCAACTGTACCATACACTTTGGATTTACCTAAATCTGCCATGACAGACCATGTCTTCCTATGTTTGCATATGCTTTTCACTCTACCTGAAATGTTCTTCCTTTTCATTTCTACTTAATATCATCTTAGTCATCATTCAAAATCTAAAATATTACTACTTTTATGAAGATTTCTACTCTTCCTTCTTTCTGCCAACCCTTAAAAATACCTTATCCCTCCTTTGTGTTTTCACGGTGCTTTGAATATGATTTATTTTAAAAGTGCACTCACCCTACTTTATCTGCCTGACTCATGTATTAGCTTTCTAAGTCTGCACTAACAAAGTACCACATACTGGGTGGCTTAAACAAAAGGAAAATGTCTTTTCTCACGCTTCTGGAGGTTGGAAGTTTGAGATGAAGATGTCAGCAGAGTTGGCTTCCTCCAAAGCCTCTTTCCTGGCTGGAAGTCAACTGGCTCTTTTTGTCTTTAAATATTCTTCCCTATGTAGGTGTCTATGACCTAAGCTCCCCTTCTTATAAGGGCACTGGTCATATTGAGTTAGGGATCACCCCCAATAACATCATTTAAAATTAATTATGTCTTTAAAGACCTTGTCTATAGATATAGTCACATTCTGAGGTACTGGGGGTTAGGATTTAAACACATGAATTTTGGACACAATTCAGGGTATAGCAACTAGGTTGTAAATACTTTGAGTCAAGAATGTCTTAGTCACTTAAGTATTTCCAGTTTCTAGCACAATCTCAAATGCATAACTTAGAAGAAAAATATCAAATCATTTTTTCTAGAGATAATTAAACAGAGATGGAAGTGAAGGTAGGTCCAAATCCACAGTGAGAACAGGTCTGAGAGAGGACATGTGAAAAGCATGTGAAGTGCACAGGATTTAATTAATGCCCTAGGGCACCTATTCACTCATACCGTTGTACAGGCAAAAGGAACCATAAAGGTAAAGGTGAAGAAGTATCATCACTGGAAGCAGGATGGGCTCAGTCACAAGGACTGCGAAGCTAAGACACATAATCAGAAAATACACTGATAGAAAAAAGAACAAGGAAAATCCTAATGCTAAACCCTAGGATTATTGTTGGTGCCAACTTTTTAGTAGGTGTGGTCTGCATCAATTAGCTATTACCACATGATGCTATGTAACAAACAAGCCAAAATTCACTGGCTTAAATGACAACTCAGGCGTCTGTGATTCAATTGGGAGTTTGCTGATCTACTCTGCTTGACATTTTTGTTGTACTTAGGCCTATCTCCTTATTGTAGGTTTGAATCAGGTCAGCTCCATGTGTGTTTATTTTTTATCCAGTCTGAACAGACACCATCTACACAGGGAAAGTTCTTCTCATGACATAGCAAAAGTATAAGTGGGTAAGTCCAACCATATAAGACCATTTAAAGTCTTGTTATCTGCTAACATTTTTGCCAAGACTGGAAAAAGAAGTCCTGTAGTAGGAAGGACAGCAGTGTCACGTGAGAAAAGCCATAGATTCGGCCAGTGGTGAACAATTGGAGCCAATAATTCAATATGCCATAAGGTTCTTTGATGTATTAAAGGCAATTTTAAAGAAGGCAATCAAGTTGATTCTCGGTTGCTACATAGATTGTTCTATTTTTATCTAAATAACCCAATCGAAACAAAAATAATTCTTTCAAATAATAAAGAAATTCATTTAGTCATCAATAAATATTTTATCCCAACACATAATTATACAATCTTTCTCAATTTCAGGTGCCCCCAGTACAATGCTATATTCCTGGCTTAATCCTACTCCTGTAAAGACCCCAGTGTAGACAACACTGTCTGTGTTGGACACGCTACTCTGCGCTCTCACAGTACTCTGAACATTCCTGATCTTTGAAAATTCTCTGCTTACCTCACTACAGACTACATTATTAACTGCTGTAACTGGAACATCTAACACAGTATTTGGTGCATGGTATTCACAAATAAGCATGTGTTGAATGAAAAGGAATGATTTTCTTTGGCTTAGCAACAAAACAAGCTTCTCAGCGTTGAGAGATGAATCTAATCCTGGCGGGCCAATGTGAATCACTTGAAGCTGGATTCAAAATTTTTTATGAGAAAGAGTATTGCTGGATCTCAGAAGAAACTGAGGCTCGATCTAGCATTTCAGTCAACAGGATCCTTAAAAGATGGGGTATAAGTCTCCAGGGTACAATGTGAATACAATGGCTAAATCCATTTGAAACTCACATTTGAGCTATACTGGTCAGCAAATAATGCTCTTTCACCATTGTACTTCTTTACTAGAGTAAGCATGTGCTCATTTAGGATGTTTTATTGGATCTGGATCCTTGGGATCCAAACTTATAGGTTACAGTTACTTTGGGGAGGTCAGAGGAATGTCTGGAATTGCATGCAAGTATCTTGTTAATATAGAGAAATTTTCCTGGGATTCAGAGTTAATTCAGGTCAATATCTGCAGCTTGAGCAAAAACCCCAGATGATGTTCTATGCGCCGGTGAACCAACAGAGGCATCAGCAGACTGCTTCTACAACTCTGGAGAAAGATGCTAAGAGGTCAGACATCATGACTGAGCTGAGTTTTAAAGGATCAGAGAAAAGAGGCTGAGGCAACTGGCCCTTTAGAGGGATCAACAGGGATTCTGGAAAAATAGACCCGCTAGTACCTAAATTCACTACCATCTACCATCTAATACAGTAAATTATTGAAAGCAAAGTGCTAAAATAATGAAGGTCATATTTTAAGACAATTGGGAGTCCTGTTTTCTTTTCCCAAAAATATCCTAAAGGGTTTACTTAGACATAGTGCTCTATTTGAGTTGCTTCTGAGGTGGTCAAATGGCAATGTTAATTAGGCAGTTAAATAAAAATCATCCAAGCTCCTCACCTCAGCCTTCAGAGTCTTTATGATCTACTCTCTTGGCCTCACCAGCCCCTTTTTATCTCAGAAGCATCTGCATCAATATTGGCCCAGATATAGCAGTATTGGTTCGGAATCTCTGAATATAGCAGTATTGGTTTGGAAACTGAAATATGCCAAATTCTTTGTTTCTTTTCTGTATTTATCTGTACTATTTTAATACTTGGAATGTTTTCTTAAAATATCTTCCCATTATGGCCGCATCTCCTTATTCAGATCTCTGCCCAAATTCCACCTGCTGAAAAGGTCTTCCCTGACTATAGTCTAACACAGTCTCTTCACCCCGACACACTTGTTCGCTTCAGTTTATTTTTCCTTATCACATTTATCCTTCTCTGACGTTCCCTTATTTGTTGCCAGCAGCTAAATTACTAGTTGAAGGACTTGTGTATATGTGTGTGCGTTTGGTACTGGGGCTTGAGCCCATGAGTGTTCTACCTCCCAAGCCACACTCCTAGCGCTATATATATATATATATATATATATATATATATATGTATTGGAATGGGGTCTTGCTAAGTTGCTGTGGCTGCCTTTGAACCTGAGATCTTCCTGTATCTGTCTCCCAAGTACTGGGATTACAAGTGTGTGCGACCATGTCTGGCGTTGAAGGACTTTTGATAAGTAAAGGACAGCACAGAAAGCCCAGAGAAGTTTCACTTAAAGCACAGGTCAATGCCATGCTGACCTGTAGCCCTTTACTACTTCGTTTTTTTTTTAACAGTTGAGCCATGAAAGTATGTATACAGTTACCTCAAAGTTTCTCTTTCTACTTTCTTTTCACTTCTCATTTCCTTCTTGCCACAGAGGATTTCTACTTCAACTCTTCCTTGAGTTGAAGTTGAAGTAGATTTTTCTTTTTTTGCGGTACTGGGGATTAAACCCAGGGACATTCTACCTCTGCACTACACCCCCAGCCCTATTTTTTTATTCTTTATTTTGAAACAAGGTCTCACTAAGTTGCAGAGGGCCTCACTAAGTGGCTGAGGCTGGTGGCGAACCTGGATCCTCCGGTCTCAGCCTCCCAAGTACTGGGATTACAAGCATGTACCACCACGCCCGGCGGAGGTAGATTTTTCTTCCATCCTGGGTCATTATGACCTTGATGACCCTTGAAGACTCCATGATCTGTCCTTATGGGTCTTTACATCCTTGAGACATGCATATTTCTTTTACTACCTATTTTGGTTCCTTCTTGCTGATCATCATGCTTTTCTTACCTATCCTTCATCTCCTGCTGTCTGTCACCAACTACTGCATTCCTGGACCCCATAGCATATTATAACTAACTTTATCATTGCTTTAGAACATCAAATTAGGCTGTCAATACATAAGTTGGAAATTCATATTTACTAGTAAATGTGGATTTACTTTCTGATTTGAGGATTTTAATATTACTATCAAAGTTTGTCATCATAAATGGCATGATGGGTTTTTCTGATCCAATCTATTTTGCTTTCTCATACCTTTTTTTTTTTTTTTTTTTTTTTGCAGTACCAGGGATTGAACCCAGGGGTGTTCTACCTCCGTGCTACACCCCCGGCCCTATTTGAAACTGGGTCTCACGAAGTTGCTGAGGGCCTCACTAAGTAGAGAGAGAAAGAGAGAGAGAGAGAGACAGGGAGAGAGAGAGAGAGAGAGAGAGAGAGAGAGAGCTGAGGCTGGCTGCGAACCGGGATCCTCTGGTCTCCGCCTACTAAAGTACGGGGATTAGAAGCGTGCGCCACCACACCCGGCTCTTCTCATACCTTTTTAAAAGAGCATTTCAAGTAGGAAGAAATTTTCCCAGGTAACTTCCAAGAGTATAATTTTCTGCTTTGGTTCCTATATTTGGCATATACACAGGCATTCACATTCTTATAATCTACATGAGGCAAGTATACTTGTGATTATTGATCTGAGACCCAAGCAGTTTCTCTTTTTCAGTGTTTTCAGAAAAACAGAATAATGAGCAAAAAAAAAAAAAATGACAGCACATGAATTATCTAACCGGAAACAACAATTAGACTTGGAGTCAATAGATGCAGTGGTTAGGGCAGCATGGAAAAACAAAATAGGCTGTATTCCTAGGAATTATGAATTCTGACCTTGGAAGAAGTGACCATGGGATAGGATTTCACTTTGAGATTTCACCTTTCAATGCAGTGCTCTTCATAAGCATATCTTAATTTGCAATAAAAATTTATTACTTGCCAGGCAATATCATTGAGATTCAGCTCAGTGTTTATGAGCTTGTTTAGAAATTGTTCAATCATTCTAATAGAAATTTAAATAAATATTAGCCAGTCTGTGCATTCTTTTTTTTATGCTGAGGATTGTACCCAGGGCATTCTGCCTCTGAGCTACATTCTCAGCCCTATTTTATTTTTTATTTTGAAACAGGGTCTCACTAAGTTACTATGCACTGGTCTTGAACCTGTTGATCCTCCTGTCTCAGCTTCTCAAGTACTGAGACTACAGGTATGTGCTACAATACCCGGCTAGGTGCTTTCTTTCTTCTAAATCACAATTCTAAATATGGATCTGCCCACTTATTTTTGACATATTTTCATGTGGTTCCTTTCATTTATATTACATATGGCTGGTTAAATATAAATTGGCATGAAAATCAAAGTTAAATAATATCATAGGAGCAAGCAAAGCAAAAACAGCTGACATCAATAGGAATTTGTAAGGAGGGGTTGTAGTGGTAATTGAGACTTGTATTTGAGAACTGCCCCTGCAACTATCTCAGAAGAGTAAATATCTATGTTCTAATCAGATTTGATCTTAATAGGAAATGCCATACATGAAAATACTCACGTGTCAAAAGGTCCAGGGTCATGGCTCTGGAATTAATCCTATACTAAATCTACACATCAAACTCCATGAACTCTAACTGAAGTTGGGAAAGACAATTTCAGAACCTGGCTGTGAGAAGATAATTTACGATATAGTGTGAAATAAAGGACTTTCTATACCTGAGCAACACAAAGGGCTAAATTTACTGTCGTCAATTACTTTTACACAACAGCAGGGTCAGCCTCTGCCCCCAATTACTCATGTGCAGAAACAGAACTGGTAGCAAGAAAATCAACAGAACTTCAGAGGTTGTTAAAAAAAAAAAACAACCTGGATGCAGACTGAGAAATAACACCATTCTTTCCATTTCTACCTTGGGAACCAGGAACGCTTTGTGACCTTAAGAAGCCTATAGCCAGATTATATGAAAGTCTGGTTCTAAAAGAATGGCTTGAGCTTGGTTCTCCTTATCATATCCAAGAGGTTACAGTATGGAGAGGAACAGGAGCATACATGGAATATCTCACACATTTCTTTTTTCATCTACCAATGCCTGAAGCAGGACAGGATTTCTGTCTGCACCCCAAGGCCCCTGTTGAATCAAGAAATTCTAGGCAGAGAGGAAAAGTTCCACCCATAACTCAACAGAACTTAGCCTTTACATATATGTATATGTATAGACTATATATATATATATATAGATAGATAGATAGATAGATAGATATACACACACACCCTCAGTGCATGTCAACTCTATCAAAGTAAACAAAAGATAAAGCTATAGATCTGCCAAAACGTGATCCCTGTCTTTCCTCCATTCCCATAGCCCATTGTCTGCCTACATGGTGGGAGTATGGGCCTGGACCAGGGGATGTTGATCTCATCATCTAACTTCTAGGTTATTCATTTTCAATGGTGTTGCAGTGTCTAGAGTGCCCCCTACTTCTTAATCACGGAATTTCTGAATTCATTAGAGTCACATAATTGAGTTCCCAGGTAAAGTTTTATTTGAAGATTAAGTAAGCAAAGATTCTGAAAATTATTACAGAAGTGGGAGCTCAAATTCTTCTTTGCTCTTCACTTATACACCTGAAGTACATGGAAGACATGGACAAACTATAGTTGTAGGGAGACAAAGAGGTCAGATTACACGGAAGTACAGTTCTAATAAGTGAAATTATATATTGAACTTGAATGTAACCATTCTTTCTGGGGCATGGGAGTCTTGTTTCTATTTTACTCTTTCTTTCTCTCCTTTTTTTCTTTTTTTCCCTATGGTACTGGGGATGGAACCCAGAGCTTCGTGTCTACTAAACAAATAGCTCCACCACTGAACTTTATGTCTAGCCATCTTCTTTCTATTTTTCTCTATAAAGCTTTCTTCATTCACTCCCATGTAAGAAGGACTTGAGGAGGTAGAGTTAAAGGTGCTTTCTAATGAGAAAGTTTCATGGGACAAGGACAGGGCTGAATGTCAGAGACATAGACAGGGACATTTCTAGTTATATGAGATGGCATCTCTCTTATTTTCTTCCCCAACTTTTTCTTTCTCCTTTTAGAGTAGAAACTAAAAGTCAAAAGCATGTGTATCTAAGAGGAAAGAGGAAGTCTTTTTTCTGCCTTTAGTGTTGACCACTATATGATGGAGATAAAATTATTCCTGAGGCTCTCTTGGGGTTCATCCCATCTTCTTTGGAGTAGAAGATAGAAAATAAGGATTGGAGATGAATGCTCTATTTAGTGATGCTATATATATCTTTTCTTTTTTCAGCTTTAAACAAATTTTTATTACACAAAGATTGTCACATAATTGGATATTTCTCTACTTTGTACACAATTATTCTTCTCCATAGAAAGGCTGCTTCTGTACTTCTCATCTGGTGATGGAAAGCACTAAAATCCCCATTTTAGCAGAATAGTAGTAGAAATGCCTCAGTGATTTAAGTTGAAAGCAGTACATTGGTACATGTTTCTTGCACCCAGTCTCAGGAATGTACAAATGTCTTTTACTAAAAAATACAAAATAAATTATCTGTAGGTTTGGACAATGACAGCAGTAAACCATTATATATTGTCAACTGGAACCAGTAAATGATGGTTATAGTGATTTTCTTAAACATCAACCAGTCTTTTCTTCAGTCATTTTCTTCAACTGACTTCTCTGAAGTTATTGGTGAAGAACCCTACTTTGAGTTTCCTGTCACAGTTCATTACTAATGGTAAAGTACTATTCTATGAATTAGAACATGCCACCTCCCATACCACCTCCCATTCTATCCATTGCACCCATCCCAGGGTCCCTCTCCTCTTTAGGAATTTTTGTGACTACAACTTCTGCTGTAGTTAACAGAGAAGCCACCCCAGCAGCATCCAATAAAGCAGTTTGCACTACCTTTGTGGGATCAATGATTCTTTTTTCCACCATATGCCCCAAATCTCCACGCATAGCATCGTAACCAACTTCTAGAGAACTCTGCAGAATTTTCTCAACTATCAAAGATCCTTCGACACCTGCATTCTTAGCAATGGTCATTGCAGGAACTTTGAGTGTTCTTTTAATAATATCTATACAGATTTTTTGATCTTCATTAGCTGGAGTTAATGAGTCCAAGGCTGGAATGCACCGAAGCAGAGCACAACCCCACCAAGAACTATACTTTCTTTGACAGCTGTTCTTGGAGCATTGAGGGCATCTGTAACTCTGTCTTTTTTTTTTTTATTCACTTCAACATCACTTGTGCCACTAACCTTCAGCACAGCCACTCCATCTGAGAGTTTTGACAGCATTTCATTCAGTTTTTCCTTTTCATATTCACTAGTTGTGATATCTAATTGCTCAGTGATTTCTTGTATATGTTTTTCAATTTGAGCTTTGTCACCTTTTCCTTTCAAAAGCATGGTATCATCTTTGGTGACAATGACCTCTTCAATTTTCCCTAAGTCATGAGGCTGAACATTTTCTAGATTTAGAGTCAAACCCTCTTCTCTAAATACTGCACCACCAGTACAATAGCCATACCTTTAAGCTGGTTCTTTCTATTGTCGCCAAAACCTGGAGCTTTGACTGCCCAACCTGAAGACCAACTTTTAGCCTATTCAAAATAAGGCACTTAGAGCTTCTCCATCAACATCTTCAGCAATTATGACCAAGGGTTTATGGTGAGCATTGGCAATTTCGAGAGCAGGTACAATGGACTGGACATCAGAAATTTTCTTTCCACTCCATAGAACATAGGCATCCTGGAACTCATATTTCTAAACTTTTGATGTATTAAAGTATGGAGAAATATAGCCTTGATCAAACTTCATGCAGTCAATAATTTCTAATTCATCATTCAATGCTTTTCCATCCTTTACTGTGATGACACCCTTTCTTCCAACCTTCTTCATTGCATCAGAAATGATGTTGCCAAGAACCCGGCATGGTGGCGCACGCCTGTAATCCCAGTACTTGGGAGGCTGAGACAGGAGGATCACAGGTTCGCGGCCAGGCTCAGCAACTTAGTGAGGCTCTCAGAAACTTAGCAAGAGCCTGTTTCCAAATAAAAAATAAAATAGGGCTGGGGGTGTAGCCCGGAGGTAGAAGGCCCCTGGTTCCATTCCCAGTACCACACACACAAAAAGAGAAAGAAATGATGTTGCCAATTTCTTTGTCTCCATTTGCAGAAATTGTAGCAACCTGAGCAATTTCTTCAGGGGTTATCACAGGTTTAGGCTGTTTCTTAAGTTCAGCAATTGCAGCATCAACAGCTAACATCACACCTCTCCTGATTTCCACTGGATTAGCACCTTTGCTAATCTTCTTGAAGCCTTCTTTGGCAATAGCACGTGCCAGTACAGTAGCAGTGGTGATTCCATCTCTGCCTTCTTCATTTGTGTTATTGGCAACATCTTGAACAAGTTTAGCTCCAGTGTTTTTATATTTATCCTTCAAATCAATTGACTTTGCAACAGTCACACCATCTTTTATTACTTTGGGACTTCCCCACCTACCATAGTTGCTGCCACCCATGAGATATACACCCAGAAAACACTCTAAGAAAATATATACAAGGGCCCTGCATTAAGGCTCAGGCATCTGCACCAAACATTACATCCTTGGCATATGCCCGAGTGAGATGAGGAATCAGTGTCCTAGACACTGGTCTTGTCTGTCGAAGGACTGTGGGTAATGGAAGCATTTCTGTGGGCATCCGCAGGGAGTGTGCGTGGCAAGGCAGGTCATCGGTGGTGCGTGCGGGGCCCTGGTATATATTTTCTTAGAGTGTTTTCTGGGTGTATATCTCATGGGTGGCAGCAACTATGGTAGGTTGAGATTCAGAGGCAGTTTCATGACCCCACGATCTTTCTTTAGAAGAGATGTGATTAATAGAGAGGCCAAAGGGGCAGAGATCAGGAATTTAGAAAAGTAAGTTAGACCATTTGAAATACCCTAGAGTGGATCAAGTCCTCTCTAAGGAAATAACTTGAGATAGCAGGCCTCACTAGATATACATTTTCAGGAAAGTTCCTTAAATTACCTATCAGTCCAAAAATGTAGACAGTGTACTAGTTAGGCTATAAGTTCCAGTGTTATAACAGAGAACAAAATGTCTTTAACAAGACAGTTTATTTCTCTCTCCTAAAATCTGGGTAGATGGTGTAGCACAAGTATGTTCCCAGTTGATAGGGGTCTCAGTCACTATCAGGAGGGATCTAGTTCCTCCTACCTGCTGTCCTTCTAATCTCCTCACATACTCTATCTCTCATAATTTAAAATAGATATTCTATTGGAAACACAATTATATTCTATTGAGCAGAGGAAAGAAACAAAGCAAGGCCATGCCCTTTCTTTTTAATTACATGAGCAAGACACTTCATCCATCATTTCTGCTCATACCCTGTTGAGAAAGACTCAGGACATGTGGACTTAACCTAGATGCATAGGAGGCTGGGGAAATGCAGCACTGTGTTAGGTTTAGGGTGAGTGCCTAAATACAAATTCTATTACTAAAAAAGAAGGAGAGAACACACACTGAAGAAGAACCAACAGTCTGTAAATGACAGACAGTAAACAATAATGAACAGAGATTGGCCAAGTGAAACTACTGTCTGGTTTCCTAATGGTCAATTGAGTTTCTTTCTTTATCCCCATGTTTCTACTGTTCTCCCTTCTCATTAGATTCACAACTCTACTATTTTATTCTTTCTTGGTTTTGTTCAATCCTGAGGTTAATGTAAAAGTGTATTTTGTCGTGGCATAGAATAAATAGATGATGCAGTTAGTATTAAAGTTAGTGACAAGAGTTGTGGAGTTAAGCAAAAAGAACAAATATTCCTAGGGTGGCCAAAAAAATAGGCAACTAATATTTTTCAGGGTGTATGGACAAAGAAAATCATATCTAAGCTTTCCCTTAAATATAGAAATACATTGAAAGCATTTAATTAAAGTGAAGTTTAACAAAGTGTTCTTTATTAAAAAATAGAAAAGCAAAACTGGATTTAAAACAAAGAAGTGGCCATTCTGGGGCTAATAGGTGTGGTATAGTAATTTTCTTAGCACAGATGAGCAGCTGTACGCAAACACATTAGGAAGAGTTTCAATTATAATAGTGACTGTCTTCCAAAGCATACACACAGGAATTTGACTAGTATATTTTAAAGATGACTGGTAGTGTATGTGAGAATTTTAAGGTGTTTCATGATTTTTTGCATACAAATGTATTCAGTTCTAGTTCCCTAGTATGGTTTTAACAACTCTATTTTTTTTATTTTGTCTTTACAAATCCTGAGTTCAAAGCATTTCTAGATGTTGCTATATGGCTATATGTGTGGTGGATAGATGCTACCAGATTATTGCAGTCAAGTTTCTAGTGTCTGCAAGTAAAAAATTCCATCATAAGGCCAGGTATGGTGGCACACGCTTGTAATCCCAGTACTTGGGAGGCTGAAACAGGAGGACTGTGGGTTGGCAGCCAGCCTCAGCTACTTAGCGAGGCCCTCTGCAACTTAGTGAGACCCTGTTTCAAAATAAAGAATAAGCCGGGCGTGGTGGCGCACGCTTGTAATCCCAGTACTTTGGGAAGCGGAGACCGGAGGATCCGGGTTCGCGGCCAGCCTCAGCTCTCTCTCTCTCTCTCTCTCTCTCTCTCTCTCTCTCCTTGTCTCTCTCTCTCTCTCCCTCTCTCTCTACTTAGTGAGGCCCTCCACAACTTCGTGAGACC
>PVJS01017933.1:14181-35634 GCA_004027185.1 Glis glis | reverse complement strand
AGGGAGGGCTAAATGTGCAATGTGTGCATGTATGATGTTCATACCCTGACATATATCAAAATGTATAATTATAATTTACAATGCACCAATAAATGAACATAAAAAGTTAAAAAAAAATAAAGAATAAAAAATAGGGCGGGGGTGTAGCTCAGAGGTAGAATGCCCATGGGTTCAATCCCAGTACCACAAAATAAAATTAAACAAATAAGTAAAAAATAAAAAAATAAAATCAACATGTATAAAAAGTGGTGTGGGAAAGAAACCCTAGGGCATTCTGATATCCCAAATTCTGGTTCTTGCTCTACTAGTGACTGAATTTATAACCCTGAACAAAGGTCTTAAGCTCTTGGAGCCTCAGTTTCCTCAATAGTAAGGAGGAAAAAGAGAAAATTTGCTTTGCTATTTTGTAAGATTGACCTAAAGTTCAAATGAGATTGAGATAGTATATGTAAATAAATTTTGAAAAAACAGCATTTTAAACACCTTCATTTTTCCCATGACATGGGAAAGATCAAATTCAAGCCCCCTACCTTGGATATACATCCTCAATTATACAATCTAGAAAGCTCATTCTTTCTAGTGCAGGCTTGATGCACACCTAAGTACTAATCTTCTAGAATATATCCCAAAGGCCATCTATGTATTTCCAAAAATTGGAATGTGGATAAGTTAATTATGTAAAATATGCATAAGTTTTTGTCTCCTAATGCAGCAATAGTGATTGGAAACAATCATTTTGAATATCTGGCAGGATTTCAAACACTCAATGTATGCCAAATCAATACGAGAGGCTAGAAATTAGGGAAAAAAGAACCCACATTCGATATTTTCATTTTATTGTTTCTTTTACTTTTTTTGTTAAAAAAGTAGTGCATGTAATTATAGAAAGGAGAATACAGATATGCAGAAGAGTATATACTACCTACATAAATACAACCATTAAGGATTTATTACACCAGATTCTTTTCTAGGTTTTATAAAAAATTAGATAACAATGTATATACCATTTTATAACCTAATAAGCTAACTAAAAATCCTTAATTGTTGGATTAAATCATGAAAGTGGTTTCTAGTCTTTCAGCATTGTAGGTAGCCGAGTAAAAATAATTGGCTTAAAAATTATAACTAAAAATAGAAACAAAGTGTAATATCCCAGAGAAAATTGTCGATGACCCTTAAGGACTCAGACAAGGTTATACAAAGCTGCCAACTCCTTCCTTTGTTCTTTCTTACCACCCATCGCCCTGCCCCCTTCTCCCTACCTCAAAAAACGAATGGGGAATGTACATTTTCAACATCATCATCATTTCAATTTAAATGCCTATGAATAGCTTGTTGTGATCAAATGGTAGTGCTACGGATTGGCTATGGAATGTCCCCCAGAAAGGCTCATGTGTTGGCAATGCGGCCAGGTTCAGAGGTGGGGCATGGTGGAGGAGGTGGGGCACTGGAGGCGTGACCCTGAGAACTGTACCCGCACCTGGCTGCTTCCTGGCTCCTTCTCTGCTTCTGGTCTCCATGAGTTGAGGAGATGGCCTCCACCGTACCATGATGCTGCCATGATGGCCTTGGAGCCGGCCGACAATGGAGAGAATCTCTCAAACTGTGAGCCCAAATAATCCTTTTCTCCTCTAAGTTGTTTGTGTCCTGTAGTTTGGTCACAGCAATCCAAAAGTTAACTAACAGAAGTATGTTTTACTTTTAGTGTGACGCCAGATCTAAAAAGCTCAATCTAAGTCACTTTAGGGCACTGGGTGCTTTCGGCTCAGTTTCTCATAGTTTCTGCCACTTATTTAAGAAAAACACATACCGTGCTATTTGAGTGGATGTACTAAGAGAGACGAAGAGAGATTACAATGACCCACAGATAACTAGAGCTGCATTAGAAGCTCTGGAGCTATTACAGTGCCAGTAAAAGATAGAAAATCACTCCCACATTTATACCTAAACTGTACAAATATAAAGTCACTGGAAAGACTTTTAAAATGAGAACATCGTGCTCATAATAATCTTAAAATTTGGTCCAGTATCTGACCATTTCTTGTGGCTTTCACCACTATCACCCCGGCCCTGCGCCATTATCTCTGGCCTGGATTCCTGCAGTAGACCCCTAAGGAGTCTTGCTACTTCTATTTTTGTCCCTAATAGCAGAAATTGTAGGTTGATTTTCACACCTGGCTTCTAAATGCCAAAACCTGTATTTCTTCACCTGAGGGCTTTCTCTGGCCTTCTAGGAAGTACCCCTCACCTAGTGACTGAAGGGATATGGGGTATATATACACAACTCCCGCACCCCTGGTGTCAGAGAGGCTGGCCTGTGTCTTACCCTGGTTCCCAGTTTCCCCAGTGGGATTAAGCTGTAGTGGCCCACAGTGAGCATTTCCTGTTTCTTGCTCCTCTTCCTTACCAGCATAGTCTTCAATCTGTAATGGGCAAATTTCCTTGTTGTAGTATCTATTTATCAGGGAACCATATGAAGACACCCCTCTTCAAACTATTTTCAATCCAGAAGGCAGAGTGATCTCGTTAAAAGCCAAGTCAGATTACTCCCTTCTTCTCTCAAGACCCTGACACTGTCACTCCTCCTCACTCTGCATTGACCATCAACATCTTCACAATGTCTACAGGACTCAACATCATCTGCCTCCACCTGCCCTCCCCGCGGACTGCTGACCCATGGACTCACCAGGATGCCCACCCTAGCTCTGCTCGAGCTATTCCCTTAGTCTGCAATACTCTTTCCCTGGGAATCTGCTGCCATGGCTAACGCTCTCATCTCTTTCAGGAATTGCTTATATCCCACTTTCTCAATGCAGTCACCCTGAATACTGCCCCATTCAGTTTTGTACACTCTTCCCACTCCTTCAAAGCATGTCTAGTCACTTTACCCAGCTTTTTATTTTTCTACTGCACTTACCACCTCCTAACATTAAATAACTTACTTTCTCCTGCTAGAATGTAAGCCTCAAAGTAGAGGGTTCTTTGCTGTGTTCCCTGACTCCTCAAGTGCTCAGACAGTGCCTGACACATGGGAAGCATTCCATAGAAATCTGCTGAACAACTGCTCTAAATTCTCATGTTTTTGTTTCGAAGGAGAATGGCAAATATATACTATGGATCACACAACTACTCTAAAATAATCCTTTCAAAGTAAATTTAAAATGAACAAATACATTGTATTTGTAGATAACTTCACATTCTAAATTCATTTATTAAAATTTAATAGTGTATTTTAATTTTTTGCTATAATATAGGAAAATACAACAATGCAGATTTACTAATAGTTAATTTATAGAATTATTTATATTTTTTTATTTTACTCACAAAACATTTTTTACTATAAAAGTTCTATCATGATTCACACTTTTCATGTATTAAGAACATATAGTTAACTTACAAAAACATTTTTGAGAACATATCTTCATCACAGAATAGGTCATTCTGGTTTGTAGTAGCACATAATTACCCAGAGAGGTATGAAAGGTAATTCATGTCTTACTGCACCTTACATTTCCCCCCGACTTTACAGATGTGAAACCCAAGAACTGAAGGTAAGAGTAAAACCTAATTTAAAAGAAACCCATCCCTTAATTTACCACATTATGAATAGTCAATAAATGTTCACATAATAGTAATAGCTGTGGCTTTGTGTAGAATCCAAAGACTGAATTTTCAGACAAATCTAGCAGAACTTTAAAATTACTTTGATTCTTAGATTTAAACAAAACCTTTAATATGAATTCAGAAGAGACCTAGCCTTCAGAATCTGCTTTGTAAGCAAATTAATAAACCACATCATACTAAGAAATATATATTAAAAAGAGATTTGGGACAGGTTTCAGTGTTCTGTAATAATGGAAAATAACTCTCACATATATGTGTATATGTCTGTATTTGTATGTATGTGTATCTAGATTAGCTAGATAACTTTTAAGTAGTAATTATTACAAAATGCTTAGCAAAGGAGAAATAAAATATAATATTAAGCATTCTACTCCTACCTCTTATTTTCTAAAAGATGTCAAAGGAAGAAATTAGCAGTTAGCTGCTGAGATTTCCTTTGATGTTTAATTTTAACAGGAAGAAGTAAACAACCAATTTAAGCTCTAAAAATATCTATTGAACAATGTTTTCAACATGAATTTATTTTTAAAAATCTAATTTGTTGATTAACTTGAAATCATTGGACATATATAGCCATAGGGAATTTTAAATATCATATGTCATAATTATTTGCCAAGATGAAGGAAATCTGATATTAATTTTAGGATTTTGAGTATGAAGCACAAGGCACTCAATGAAACTACCACCTTAATAAAGTGAATGTTCAAAGACTATATTCCCCCAAATTGATGTACATAGCCAACACAATCCATATCAAAATACTGGCAGGTTTCTTGGCAGAAACTGAAAAGTGAATCCTAATATTTATATGAAAATTCTAGTGTCAAAACAATCTTAAAAAGAACAGACTTGGAAAACTGGAATTTTCCAATTCTAAAATTTATTATAAAGCTATAGTGATCAAGACGGTGTGGTGCTGTCATAAAGAGAGACATAGAGATTAATAGACTAGTCCAGAAATAAATCTGCATATTTATGGTTAATTGATTTCCAACAAGGGACCCTAGACCATTCAATTGAGAAAGTCTTTTCAACAAGCAATGAAAATTGCCATGTTTTAGTAATTCCACTCAGGTATATAACCAAAAGGAATGTACACATATGCCCACACAAAAGTTTTTGCACATATGTTCATGGTAGTACTATTCAGAATATCTAAACAGTGGAAACAACCCAAATGTCCATCAACTGAAGAATGTGTAAACAAAACGTGATCTATACATACAATGGAGTAACATTTTGCAATAACATGGCAGGAAGCACTGACACATGATACAATGTGGATGAACTCCAAAAACATTACACTAAAAAGTCAATCACAAATGACCACATATTATATGATTCTAAGTGTATAAAGACAGGAAGTAGGTTAATGCTTGCTTAAGACTGGGTGGGGGGAGAGGGAAAGGAAGACTGAAGGGAAATGGGGGTTGAATGCTAATGGATATGGGGTTTCTTGCTGTAATGATTATATGTTCTAAAATTAATTTTGGTGATGGTTACACAGTTCTGTGTATATACCAAAAGCCATTGAATTGCATACTTTAAGTGGGTGAGCTATATGTAATATGAATTACATTTCACCAAGGCTTTTAAAAAATATTATACATTAGTAACTAGAACTTTACTCCCAGATAAAAAGGGCTTTGCTAAATGAGAGTTTGCAAGTAATTATTTTTTCCTTTGACATATTGAAATTAAGTTTCTTAAAAGAAGTGGTGCAGAAGAAATATAGGCATGCCAGGCATTCAGAGAACTGAAAATAAAAGTAAGAAAAATAAAAAGAATCTCAACATAAGAAAATATTTTAAGGTTCAGAAAGCACGTGGTCTTGCAGCCAACAATATGGTCTTGCAGCCAACAAAATAACAAACCAGAAAGAGTCACTTGTTTCCTCCCCTGACTTTAAACATGGAGATAACATGCAAGAGATAAGAAGGATGATGAATCTCAGAGACATACACAGCAATTCATAGAAAATCTACCAGAAAGCCGGGCGTGGTGGCACATGCTTTTAATCCCAGTACTTGGGAGGCTGAGACTGGAGGATCCGGGTTCGTGGCCAGCCTCAGCTACTTAGTGAGGCCCTCCGCAACTTCGTGAGACCTGGTTTCCAAATAAAGACTAAAAAATAGGGCTGGGGATGTAGCTTGGAGGTAGAATGCCCCTGGGTTCAATCCCCAGTATCGCAAAAAAAAAAAAAAAGAAAATCTACCAGAAACAGAAGGTGGTTAGACCTCTTATAGGAGGAAATAGTAGCCTGCATTAGGAAAGGGACAGAGTCACATTGTCCTGGATGGACTGACACCCACTCCATCTGCTATGGGGCAGGAAAGCAGCAGAACTGGTCTGGTGCCAGCCCCAGGCTGCAGAGTAATGACAGGGTAATTCTGGAGCTCAGCTTGGGTGACAATGGGTGGACAACTCAGCATTCACTTCTGCTCACCTGGATGGCTGTCCTAGCAATCACATCAATCCATGTATGTGCTTATCTTCTAATACATATGGAGAAATTAAAATACATATGTATGGGTATGTATGTATGTATTCACTGAAGCAAAAGGTAAGAACACTGAAAAATATTTAAGAGATTTTAAAAAGAAAAGGGCAATCACTTGCAAAGCAAATAAGAATCAAATTCACATCAGACATGAGAGGGTAGAGTAATACTTTTAAAGTTTTGAAGAAGAAAACTTTGAACCTAGAACTTTATATAAAATTAAATTGTTATTTACATGTAAAGAACAAATAAATAGATTGGTAGGCATTAAATCTCTCAAAGAGAATGCTACATAAAAGGTCTCTGTATATAAATTTCTTGAAGGGTTATCACTAGTGAAAATGAAAGAAATGCATGAGCAAACAACTAGAAATAAAAAGTGGAAGATGTTCATCGTTATTTAAATGTATCATAATAAAGAAAGAAGTATATCCATAATATCTGGATAAAAAATCCCAGGTAGTATCAAGATCTGGAAGGAGTAACAGGGAGATGAGAGCATACTAAAGCATTAATTTTGTTTAAGATGGGCAGTAGGTGGCATGTATTAATAGGGTTTAGACATTGATAGGGAAAAATAACTACTAGTATGGATCATGATAAGTAAGGAACACTATGAGAAACATAGAAATAAAATATGCAAGACTCAGTTTAGTAGACAAAAATCTATTTATCCAAAAGAAGCTGGGAAAAGAAACAAAAAAAGGAAGGCTAGTCACAACACACACACACACACACACACACACACACACACACACACACACGCAATGGGGTAGCTGAAATAAATCTAGGTACAACAGTCATTTTGGTCAGTATATACGCAAATGGAGGGATACTTGCAGAATGAATGGGAAAATTCAAAGCTAACAGTCTTTTCCATTAGAGAAAGGTATGAATAGAAGGACACAGAGAAGTTGCAAATCAAGGAGTGAAAGAAGGACCACTAGGCAAATATAAACTCAAAATTTTAAACTCTACCAAATAAAATTTAAGGTTAAAAGAGTCACAATGAGAAAGAAGGAAATAAAATTTAGAAAAAAATACAAGAAGATATAATGATTATGAACACACATGGCCACCTAACAAAACATTTTTGGCCCCTATCAAGGAGTAGCTGAGAAACTAGTGAGACATATGTATGTTACTTACCTCCACGCCCATGTGTTTGTGAGTTTTCTAATTCTCTGATTATTCCTTTTCCTCTTTGGCCCATGTATGCATCACTTACACTCATTTGCCCCTTTGTTACTTGATTTTTAGCGGTATTGAAAATGTTTTAAAAAGGAGAGGAAAGAGAATCTAGATTCAAACAGTCCAGGTTTTCTGTTCGTTAAAGGCTTTGTACTAAAGCTATTTGAAACAAGGGGCCAAAATGAAACGATAGCATTTGCTGCAACTTTCAATTTAATCATTCTGTCCCTTTTCTAATTTCTCCCAAAGTAATGGAAGATAGGTAAACGTCTCAATGTTCTAAGCTTCCATGGCAACCTATGATCTAGAGTAGTGAAGTCAAGTGCACAAAACTGAACACACACACACACACACACACACACACACACACACACGGAGTTTATTCCCTCTAAAAACTAGCCCTTTATATAGTATCCATGAAGTTGTAATTTTTAGTTTTTCAGAATAACCAAAAATGGAACAGACAGGATCAAGTGTATTTGTACCAAGGTTTTGTTAGGAGACTATTTTTTTTCTTATTCCTTGCTTTCCTTGAAGAAAAGCAAAATCTGAAGATAGCAATATATAAATAGTCAAAAAAGGGCATTTGAAGAAAGAAAATAAAATAGTTTACCTCTAGAGTTTCTTAATCTTCCTACTTAAGCATTGTACCATAAGGAAATATAAATAAAAGAATAAACACGCAATTGAATTAGCATGCTTCCAAATTATGTGATTAGTTGTTAATCACAATCTGTGAATTTTTCCTCTTTGGGGTTATTTTTTTCAGAAAGCATTTTATGTTTATGCATTATTTCAGGATTCTAATACCACATTTATTTGTACATAATGACTTCTGTTTCACCATACTCTATTTCTGCACTTGCGACAAAGGAATATAATAACACAGCTCTTCTCCACAAATGAAAATATTTGCTGTGTTTTACACTTCTCGACATTTAAAAACAAAACCATGCAATTAAAATGCATCTCATCTCCATCCACCTTTTCTAGTACACTTTGTTAATAAAGATCGATGTGAATTGCTAACTAGGGGCCACTGCATACTCTAAGGACTAAATATAGGCGCTTTGTAGCTTCCATCATAACTATATCTTAAATTCCGTCAGCACTGTCTGTCAGGGAAAGGCTGCCAGGTGAGCAGTCTGTCACTCTTGCCTGGGCTAATAGATCCTCCAGTGGCTTTTGTTACAGTTCGTGTCATGCCATTAAAACGATGTGCCTTGAAAATGGCATAACATATGTAGCTGAATCTTGTCAACTCCAGATAATCAGACTCGGTGTGGCTTCACAAGCAGATGTAGATTAGAGAAACAATATAAATATGCAAATCGCAGTGGTCCCTTTTCAGCGCCACTGTTCCTACCTCTAATGGCCCTCGCAGAAAGTCTGTGTGCTCAGCTCCTACTTCCAGTGCTACATCAACAGAAGCAAAGGGACGGCTGGCCATCTGCTGTCGCTCTCGAAGCAGTTGCTGGAGGGGGGGAAAATGATCGGTTTTAGGACAGGCTTGAAAGCACATTCAACTCAACAATATCTGGTTTCATTTTTGAACAAATGGCACTGAAGAGTTAGGAGTCATTTCCTACACGTATCCATATCCAGAAAGCTGAAGATGAAAATTACCTCTCCCCATGGCCAGGCTCGTATTTCCATAGAGGCATTAAGTGTATAGTGCCTACAAATAACTTTTCCCCTGTCCTCCATCCCACGAGCCTAATAAAATGTTCTCAAAAAGCACTTTGAAAACCTCAGGTGAGAGGTGCTACTTAAATGAAAAGTGCTATTATAATGATGGCTATGCCGAATTTTCCCACTCAAAATAACCTGTGCTTTTGTCTTAGTGGAAAGAAAATAACAGTAAAAAATGTTTAAGAAATGATGATGAAAAGTTGTCAAAATGGATTAATAGAGTTCAAAGGCACATTTACCTGCCAAGAGTAAGTTTTGTAAGATGTCAAGATCCCCTGTCAATTGCTATGGAACCAGAAGGAACTGTTATTGGCGGTGTTTATAACTTTACTCAAAGCCCCTGTGTTCATTTTTTTAAATTATCAAGTTGCAGAAATTTTGTGCCAGGACTTTGAAAGCACCCCTAGCTATCTGTTTCTTTTTCCTGTGCCTATTCTGGGATTTGCCTCAGCTAAAATCAATAAACTATAGCAAGTCCCAACCAACTACCAAGCTAATTTATATTGCTGCCTCTCCCTGTAATTATAATATTCATTAAGTCTTGATAAGAAAGAATTGATGGCCAGCACTAGATATTGCAAATATTGCCCCTCTCATTCCATACAGCTAATAAAATTATTATTAAATATTAAACGGGGATGAGCAATGCAATTAAATACTCCTTCAAATGAGAAGAGAATCATATCGTTGAAGAGGCAGAATCCTGTACACAATGAAGGGCTTCATTATTTATAGAGATTCTTAATGATTCACTGGCATTAACTTAAAACGATAATTACTGGGCTTTGAGTGTAAATGGATGCAGCACTGTGAAGTATCATTCATAAAATTCCCTTGTAGACCATCAAGGAACACAAGTCAACACCTGAGGGCAGTTTACTATTAATGTTTTTGCTTTAACACTTGTAACACTGTGGTGACAATATTCATGAAATGAGGACCTAAAATAGAATTTAAGGTTTGCCCACTTATTATTAAAAAGAGGACATCCACATAACAATGGGGGATGGAAGGAGTGCAACTGTTAATGAGTAGTAGTTTAACTTCTCAAATTAATTTTTCTAGACGTAATGAATTCACACTAAAATATATAGTCAAAGTAAACCATAAATGTGATCTAAATGACCAATTATTCACTTTAATATCAACTCAAAATTATATTATTAAAATATGGCTGTTAATAGAATCTGGCTTGTACCTTTCTCAACAGAAGTGACTAATGGATCTGAATAGAATGTCTCTGCAAAATGCAAACATGAAGTCATTTCGAATGCCTAGTGACTCTAAGGGTGGAAGAGACTGTGCTCTTTGTCTTTGGTAGAAACTCACCAACACACCAACATGCACACATACCCCTTCTCCCCACATGACTATACAATCTATACACACACACACACCAACATGTACACATACCCCTCTTCCCCACATGACTATACAATTTATACACACACACACACATACCAATATACACACATACCCCTCCTCCCCACACGAATATACAATCTATACACACACACACACACCAACATACACACATACCCCTCCTCCCCACATGAATATACAATCTACCTGTCCCATAGCAATGTACAAGTTGCTTTGAGAAAATTACAAATTCTAGTTTGAGTCTAACACAATTTTCTAAGATTTGTATTAACAAATGTCCCAATTTGTATTGGCTATCCTTGGCTTAGAAATGGTATCTTACATGAGTAAGTGATTTTTAACGAATGAGCAGCTTCTGTTTCCTCCTCTTGCCTTTTATGTACACTTAAAGTAAAAGTTCATAGCTGGGCGTGGTAGTGCACACCTGTAATCCCAGTACTTGGGAGACTGAGGCTGGAGGATCACAGGTTCAAGGCCAGCCTCAGCAACTTAGTGAGACTCTGTTTCAAAATAAAAAATAAAATATGGCCAGGGGTATGACTTGGAGGTAGAATGCCCTGGGTTCAACTCCCAGTACAGTAAATAAATAAATAAAGTAAAAGGTCTACAAAATGTAATTAATGAATACTCACTACTACAGATTGTAATATAAATTGTTAAATATTCCAAATCCACTACCTTCGGTAAAGATTGAGTTCCCTGGAGTATCAGGTATTATTGTATGCCCTCCCCCCAATGCTCATGAGAAAGAAAAATCATTGGCTGATACTTCTGTTGAATTTTCTAAAAATTAATTTGTAGAATGCTAAAGTGTTTTTAAAGATTCTAGTTGATCTCCTAAGCTTTAAGCTTCTATCATTTTTAAAGAATTGAATGCCTACTACAGAACTTTCTGCAAAGAAGAAAATCATTGTGCTTGCCTAGACCTTAACATTATGGTTTGCAAAACAAGATACGGTCAAATAATAATAACAAAAATAATAATAATCAGGGCCTAGGAGAGGGTATCAGTTAGAGTACAAATAGGGAATTAGACAAATTAATTTATTTGGGCCACTTAGGGGGGCTAGTTACGGGACTCTTGCTGACACAGTTGAGTTTCTGACTTTGGGAAACTAAGGTAAATGTCCTTCCTGTGAAATTTAGAAAGGTTGAATCTTTCTCCTGAAACACTCTTGATTTTGTTGTGATAACTCTAAAATACTAAAATGGAAGAAATAGCAATTCTCTTTGCTACTAATTCCTGGCTCTCAACCATATCCTTAACAATTGTCCTCCTTCTCCCAATTAACATCTGGAGGCATTGCTCACTGAACGTTGCCAAATGAAGGAAATGCCAACCACACCCTTACAACTCCAGTCAGTCAAACCTAGTATAGATACTGGCAGGCAACATAGACTCTGGAGTCAGAAGGAGCTGCGCTTGAATATCAGTTTCTCCCCTGATTGGCTGTTTGAGCCTAGCGAAATGATTTAGACCTCTCCACACCTCAGTTTTTCTCTTCAGTAAAATGGGGATAAGAGGAGTACCCACACCTGTACCTGTATCTCAGAGCACCTGTTTTGAATCCCAGCGTCTCCACTTACTAGCTATTAGTTCATAACCAAGTTCCTTACGCCTTTCAAACACTCATTCTTTCTCTCTATAAAAGGGGAATAAAGATGCTTATGTATCTCTAGGTCATAAGATTAGGACTAAGAGGATGATACACTCGGACCGCCCAGCGCTCCGTGACTGCCACTGGTACAATTATTTGTTTGAATTTCAAGCACTAATTTTGCCTTGGAAGATGGCACTCATTACCCAGGCTCATTTTCCTCAGCACTGGTGACACATTCTGCTCTACTAGTCTCCCTTTTACCAAATGTTGTAAATGCATGAGACAGTTGGAAAATGTCATTATTGTGGTAGAATGAATTTATATTTGGAACTGCTTTCTGCCATTTGTGACTATGAATGATTGAAAACTCAACTTGAAAATTAGAAGAAAACATCTACTGCTTTTTCAAGAAATTTTAAATAATAATGTATTTTCTGAGAGCAAGTTTTTATATAAAATGAAGTTTAAGAGTTGTACATCTCTAAGAAGCCCTGTAGCGCATGGATCTGTTTTATAACTGATCTGCTACTGCCAATTATTCAGGAGAACAATAAAACTAAGAGAACAAGTTGATCATAATACAATAGATTATAACCATGCTGTCATAAACATTGATGGGAAGAAAATTTAAAAATTAAAGAGATGTTCTTAGTATCATATTTGCTGTCCAAAATAACTTTTACTATTCAAAAGCTCTTAGAAAGCATACCACAAAATTAAAATAATATTGAAATAATGTTATATGCATATACAAAAGTATCTCTGTGAATCTATCATGTATAATTACTGTGTACCAATAAAAAAGAAAAGAAGAAAAATAAGAAAATCCACACATAAAATCTGCAATTAGGTACAGTCATTTCATTCTCCCAATTAATACTACTACATTAAATATTATCTCATTCTCCAAGTTCATATTAGTCGCATTTCCAATTACCAAAAGGCATATAACTTTCTAATAAATTTTAGAATAATAATTCTTAAAAACACACATACACACATAATAAAACAAATAGTCAACTTTTCCCCTAGTTGTCCTTATACCTCCTACCTCATTCTATTATGTTTAGGTTCCCCATAAATCCTTCTCCTTCACCTCCAAATGTCTTTCTACTGCACCCCAAGTTTGATATGATCACCTCTTCAATGAACTATTTATTATATTAGTATGAAAATACTTTTTTAATCTTTTTATGTATTTCATATTTTTTGTGGTACTGGGGATGGAACCCAGGGTGTTCTTCCTCTGAGATACGCCCCCAGCCCTATTTTATTTCGAAATGGTTTTGCTAAGTTGCTGAGGGCCTCTGTAAATTGCTGAGACTGGCCCTGAAGCTACAGTCTTCCTGGGATTAGAGATATGAACCACCATTCCCAGTAATTACTACTTCTTTATATCTCCATTGTTTTCTGGAATCTTCTTTAAGGCAACAATCTATTTTTAGATATTTCTCATCTCTCACAGCACTTGGTTGGTATTCAATAGTGTTTGATGGGTGAATAATGAATGTGTGAATAAATTAAAGCATAGAAATTTGCTTTATATGAATGTGGGCAAAGGCAAGTTATGAGAAAATTGATTTTAATTATGAGTAAGTTTTAAAACTGTGATATGTCCTTCAATATTCTGAAATTCATGTCATATCCTCCAAAGTAGGTAGACATTTATTTATTTTTAATGGTGTGGTTTTGTGGACCTATATTTCAAATAAACATCAGGTTTTATATTGCTCCTTATCTACCTTATTGCAATACTACAAAGATTATGGAAAAGGCAGCCATAAAGTCATTGCAATGCATTAATATTCTAATAGCAACTATATTCCTAAGTTTTGGGAAAGACATTAAAGGAGTAATCAAAATGATTTTGAATAGTTCTTTAGTTTACAAGCTGAAATGAACAAAATGTCCAAATTAGTGATTAAACAACAAACAACTCATGAAACAGGGTATTTCTATTATTAACACAAACACATTTAACATAGAGTGATATAAATAAGCAATCGATTTTTTCTTTTGGTGTTACAATGGTATGAAGTCATGAAGAAAAATATTGATAACTTTTAGTATCATTGAATTAGGAAAGTATAATATTCTATCATTTTTTTTAAAAAAAATCTACAAGATACTAAGCTCAAACTCTTGTTGAGGGTATTAAGATTTTTTGGCTTCCAGTCTTCTAGTCTGAGTTTTCCTAAATAGTGATGCTCGAACTTTCTGGGGTTGACTTAGCAGACCGTCTTTACTCAGGTTACTTCAATTACTTTTTTCTAGGAATCTACAGTCTTTGAAGTACTGGTGATGTGCTTACTCTTGAAATACTGTGGTTTACTTAAAAAAGAAAGTTTTCTAGCAGCTTTTTGATGGGTGTTCACAAGTTTAATGAAAATATTCACGTCCAGTGATTTTTCTTTGCCAAAGGGTATTTTTGCAAGATTTGCACTGACTTGCAAAATGAACTTCAGTGACTGCCCAGAAGGGCCCCAATCATTCAGGTTTCACTAAACCCTAAAAAATTTATTAAAATTTTCCTTATTATTTGAAAGCAAAATGTTTCCCTCATTTGTCAAATGGCCACAGCAGATTTTCTAGGTGGGATGTCCAGGTATACAAGGTTGCTGTTTGAGCAGTTAAACACTAAAATCTAAACTTTTCATTTACCATCATGAAGATTGATACCAGACATATGAAGAATAAGGAAAGAATGGGAATGTTTCCAGACCTCCCATTAAAAATATAAACAAAACAGTTGGGCATGGTGGTCCACTCCTATAATCCCAGCACTTGGGAGACAGAGGTAGGAGGATCACAGGTTTGAGCCCATCCTCAGCAACTTAGTGAGATACTCAGCAACCTAGTGAGATCTTGTTTCAAAATTAAAAATAAAGCAGGGTGTAGCTTAGAGGTAGAACACCCCTGGGTTCAATCCCTAGTATCCCTCCAAATACTACTACTAGTAAAATAAATAAAGAAATACTACTAGTAAAATAGATAAATAAACAAACAAAATGAGAATTGCTATGTTAGCTCATACTCACCCACACATACACACATACAGGTGTATTACATGGGCATGTCAATGTATGTGTGAAGATATAAGCAAGAATATGTATGTAAATTATACATATTAAGATTCAAAGTAAATACACTATAACTCAAATTAAAACTAAAACTTATACATAAAAGGTGGAAATAAAGATTAAATAATGTTAGCAAATGAGAGCCTTTGTTGTCATTTGGATAACACTGGTTATATAATTGGTACGAGCAAGATATAGTCTTCATAAATTTTCAAACCTGGAAGGGACCTCACAGATGCTTTATGCCGCAGTTCTTCAACTGGAACATCACAGATCTCCAAAAGATAGAGCCTGTGAACCTGGCACTAATGTATGGTACTTTACACACACACACACACACACACACACACACACACACACACACACCTCCCTACAATTTCAGTGGTTTCAATAATTTCCCATACTGCTATCCTCAGAAGGCAACTCTCATCCAGAACCAAAATATTGTCTACTATTTCTTAAAACTCTTCCGACAAATGAGTCAGTCAACATATATTAATACTCATATGCAAAATGGAGTAAGTTCTAAAAGCAAGCAAGACTACTTTAGAATTTCTGACATTCCTATTTGCCAAATAAGACTTTGAAAATTATCTTAAAAGCAGAATGGGTTCAAAGTGCAAACATCTGGTTCTAAGATTTCCTGACATTTCTTTCTCTCATCTATCTCACTGGTCCTCAAACTTTGTTTTTATGCAAATTTTGATGTGTACACCAAGCCACCTGTACTCTATACTGAATGATCTTGTCTTTACAAGATATTATAAGCCTTACATACTCATTTTAGATTACAATTTTAATGTAAAATTAGTCACTTGGAACTCTGGAAATTGTCGATATTAACTAGAGCATGGTGGCACAAACTATCTGGCCAGACCTTAATTCTATGTAAAAAGGACTTTTAAAGCTTTCTGCTGATAAGAATCAATGCAATTATACCTCACTTTTACAAGTATGGTCATTTTAAATATGGGCTTTCTTTAGGTTAATTTAGGAAATGTCAAAAATAAAGTATAACGGATCTTCCTTCCCTTTACATATTCAGTTATGCATTCCTTGGTTGAACCTCATGGGAGTCAAAGTCACACTGCTTTCATGGATGATTCTTCCCAATGGAAGTGTGGGACCAAGAAAGTTGAGGGAAAATCTGATAACTGTCCATTGACGTATCAATCACCATATGTCTTCATGGACGAAAGCGTAATTTAAGTGGGATAGAACTTGACCAAGATTTTATTTTTTTCTCAACACAAAAGCTACACCTGGAAGAGTCCTATAAGCTTGCTTAAAAATAAGTTAAATCTTCATATCCTTGGATAGACCTTGGTAAAACCATTTTGTTTGGAAAGTTCAAGCTGGTTAGTGGTGTGGAACAAATGAAAAAGCAATTAAACAATATCCCTATCAAATTATATCTACTCCCCAGATCGCAACTATTTGCTAACATTTCTTCTAATATTTTGCAGTAAATCTGGAAAGAATTGGAAGCCTCAACATTTCTCTTTACTCTAAATGAAACACTAACATGTCTCACCACAGCCCATTCTTTTTTTTTTCATCAACTGTGTACCTGCTGACTTCATTTATAAAGAATCCCAACATATCAACACTTTTTCAAAATAAAATGATTTGTATCTTCATAACAGTGAAGAGTTAATATTGAATGCAAAACTTTGATTATACGGATGATACACCTGTTTATACTTATTTGTTTTTTATCTTATACTTGGCAACATACCTTATTTTGTCCACCAATGGGAAAGAAAGCACTGAACATCATGGGGCAGATGTCTTCATGCATTCACAATAACAAAATAATTCTCAGTAAAGTTTTATTGCCTTGTCAAGAAATCTCATTAAGTATTGGAAGCACATTATGAAGATCTTCTTTACTTGGTATTCCCAAGAATGATCTTGAAGAGTTTAGACTAAAATTTTGAGTAGAATTTTCTTCTTTCCTATTTTTTCTTTTTTTTAATAAGTCCCTATTCTTAGAACAATTTGATGGAGAATGCATTCATATCTGGACATACTTGGTGAATAAAGTTTACTGTAATCATTCATTAACTAAGCCCATTTTCAATGAGCTCCTACTATGAGCCAGACACTCTTCTAGGAATTGATGTATGAGGTGACTCTCTTGATTCTTTCTAGCAACCTTTTTAATGCTATTAAAAAAAAAAATAGCAAAGACTCTTCTGAGACATCTGCTGGGGGAATGAAGGCAGACAATTAACCGACAGTATGTTTTGATTTTGGAATAAGTATTTATATAGCCTGGAGTTGAAAGCAACAAAGGCTTATCTATCCCTTAGTGGGCAAAGATCTGACTATATGTAAAAATATTGTAGAATTTTTTGAAGGTTACTGCAGGCAATTTTAAAATTAAAATGTGGATTCTTAATACCTTCTTCGTTGACATAGATAGCATCACTAACATAGACACTGCCAAAGATGATCTCACATCAGGATAAAAGAAATCACACAAACAGAATTCATCCAGTAGAGTCTTAAAATCTCTGCTATTGCCCAATGCAAGGCTATCCTTTCTAGTGAGAAATAGAAAATGCAACAGATTTCTGTCAGACAGTAGCTTTGTCTTCTTTTTTGCACTTGTTGACATTAAAAAGTAAATAGCAAAATGCTTATTACCAATTTTAAAGATTATACTGGGCACTTAAAATCATATTAAATGCATTTATATGTTGTGTTTTTCAACATCAACTTATATAAACAAAGATATTACAGAAAAAATGTGTTGAAAACATAAAATTGTGATGGTCAGGAGAAAGAGATGGTGGAGAAGGGAAGTGCTTTGGATAGGGCGGTGACAGAAGGTCTAATAAGAAATGGCATTTGCCCTAAAACCTTGAGTAGTCAGTCAGAACAGACAAGCATCCCCCCCCCAATCTCTGTGGTGTAACATAGAGGAATTTATTTCTTGTTCACACAAAATTGACAGGTCTAGATAACTCCCCACCTGGTAATTCAGAAATGCAGTCTGCTTCAATCTCAAGGCTCTCCATCTCAACCCAACACTTTCCATAGTGTCATGGCAGAAAAGAGACCAGTGGATTGTGCGTGACCTTTTCTATTCCTCAGCCCCCAAAAGACACACATTACTTTCCAGAAATAGCAATTGCAACGCAAGTCAACCTCATTACACAGAAGCCAGAAAACGTCGGGGAGCACGTGAAATACTACGTGAAAGGAACAAAGGAAGCCAGAAAGAAACACTATAGGCAGAAGGAGCAGCAAGTGGAAAGTTCCTCAGGCAAGCTTGAGCTTAAATTTTGCAACAAACAGAAAAAAAGGCTGAGTCTTAATAAGCCAGAGGACACACAACAGACTGGTCAAAGGGCAATGCTGGCTTGATCAAGGTGAAGAAATCAAAATAACATCTGTAAGTCATCACAGGACCTGAATAAGTGAGAGTCATTACTTTCAAAAACATTTCTCTTTAAGTTGCTGAATGAGTCCATTCCTACGGTGCTAGAAGTAACTTGGAACAAAAAAAGGTACAAGAAATAGGCTTTATCTTCCTCAAATAAAGTAATTTAATACATAACCAAGAAAACAGCAACAGCTGTTAATCTCAAATACAATGAACCCAGCTCTCCCAATAAGTATCAAAAGGTCAGTTTTGTATGTAACCTTCTTTAATACAAAAGGCCAGGTGGTTGTAATTTACCTGAACAAATCAAAATGAGCCAAAGGATGAGTACTGAAAAGGTCATTTAAAAGCTAGATCCCCAGAATGGATATTTAATACGTATGACTTCTCAAAGAGCAAAAATGGGAAGCTGAATAATTTCGAGTTTTGAAGCCCACACTTGGAAAAATATACTTTTTTCACACCTAGAATACCCTGACAGTCACACCGTAGAATGTATTACTTCCCCAATTTAGAGGTCTACATTGTGAAAGAAATGCGAGCCCCACTCTTAAGAAGAGCAAGTGAAAGCTATGGCTTCGACGTCCAGGAGTACACAACCTGATCAAGTCAACCTTGATGAGTCCAAGTATAAAAGCAGCTGATTACAACAGAAATGGCACACCGACTCCTACCTGTCTGCCAGTAATTTATGACTGGAGACTCATCACTATAAGGCTTAGATCAATCCTTCATAGTCCCCCTCCCCCAATTAAGAATTAATTTGCAAAAGAAAGATTTTGTTCCCTTTGATTCTAGGAATCAATAAGAAGCCGAGGATTCAATTCTGAACCACAACATGCTACAATCTAGGTTAAGAAATTCTTAATGTAACATAATCTGGTTAACTTTTTCATTAAGAATATGTAAGGAGTTTGTGTTGAACAATTTAGTAGTTTGTGACTATAATTCTGAAGTTTTTAAATCTCCCTAGATACATAAGTGGCTCAAATGCTGGCAGTTTCCTCTTAATCAATATTCTAACTTTTTTTGTTTAAGGAAAATGTGATTATTTTACTATAAGCTAATGGGCTCATTTTCAGTTCAATATTGAGAAACTTTAAAAATGCCTCTTTTGTAAAATGTTCCTTTGTTAAGTAAAACATCTGCTATGTTTAAAATTCTCTATTGGAATATACCTATGATGTTCATTGGCTAAATGGTGTGATAAATGAATATGGCATCTTATTTTCAATATTTTGTGAAACGAGACATGATATAAATAATTTTTTACCAACCATTTTGTTTCAATTTTTTAAATGTGAAGGGCAGTTTGGTGCTGAATAGATTACTCATGACTAATATAAATTGGCTTTCTTATGAACTTGGACAATGTGTTAAACCACAAAAATCAGAATGTAAGAAAGTCAACGTTTATAACAGACTTATTGGAATAATTCTTCTCAGAGTTGGAAGGAATCCTAAAGGGTTATATAGTCCAACGTGCCCATGAAGCAGGGTCAAAAGAGCTTCGCCTTTTCTAACAGATTTCCATCTAGTACCCTTGAATACATGCAGCAAAAGAACCACTCTTTAGCAAGTCAGCACAATATTATAACTTCATTATACCGAACAAAAATTTATATTCTTGAGCTCTTTTGAGATCATTAAAGTTAGGCAGTAGACATCTAATCTCATTTACTGAAATCTCTTCCAATGTATATTAAATATTTGAAATTTTTCTCACATCTTCAAATTAAACAGTTCTAATATTTTAACATTTACATTCATTATTTATGCAATGAACATACACAGAATATTCCAGCATTCTGGGAAAAGGGCCAGGAGCTGGCATTTAAGAGATTTAAAACATCGTCTTGCCCTCAAGGGACTTACTCATAGTCTCATGAGAAGGGCAGAACTGTGTCTCATGTAACATGGTTTTTAGTGCTTAGTTTTTCAGTCCCCCTTACAATGTAAAATGAACATAATATTCATGATGTGATCTGACTAGTATAGAATATGGTAGAATAATTTCTCCCAACATAAATTAATTTGCATTTCTTTTCCCTATTCCAAAATAAGTTTTTTATTTGTTTTACTTTTAGAATCACACTATATTGTTGGCCATAATCAATGGTTCCAGGGCTTTCTGATGTGAACTTTGATCAAGTCTTCTCTAGGTAGCACTTCTATAAGTGAAATTTTTAAACTAAATGCTGAACTTCACCTTGGCATTTCTACATTTTTAAGATTTTATTGTTGTCAACCTGTTTATCCTTGAGTGTAGAATTCTCTTTGAACCCTTGAACTTCTGTTTTCATTATCTCTCTCAATTGTGTCATTTGTGTTGACCCCTCCCCCCCACAATTCATTCTCTTAAGTCAATACCTTTTGCTGGCAGAGAATAATCAATGTAGTGAGCTGCCACTCTTCCTGGTAATCCAAGGAGAATCATAAAAGTCTTTAAGAGAATGACTTTGACTTTTTCTCATTCCATGTAGTGGTACTGATAGAACAGATAAGGTATATGAATTTAAAAATACTGAGTTCATTTTCAAAGACTATGTCTATTCTGGGAGACAAGAGGTCTATGGTACCTGAGATGTTCCCTAGCTAGGAGACTAGGTGTGCTATCGTTTATTTCCAAATCTTGTGAAATCATCCTTTGGTCACTGCAGAAACATATCCAAATCTTATCCTCCTTAGACTTTGCCCTGACATTCAACTTTTTGGGTCATATGTTGCTGGATTCCCATTTTTGTACTTCGTATATGTAGAGTATGAAGAGTGGGTCCCAAGCCGGGCGTGGTGGCGCACGCTTGTAATCCCAGTACTTTGGGAGGCGGAGACCGGAGGATCCAGGTTCGCGGCTCTCTCTCTCTCTCTCTCTCTCTCTCTCTCTACCTAGTGAGGACCTCCGCAACTTCGTGAGACCCGGTTTCAAAACAAAGTATAAAAAAAAATAGGGCTGGGGGTGTAGTGCGGAGGTAGAACGCCCCTGGGTTC